>NW_019384278.1:2072115-2088064 GCF_000648655.2 Copidosoma floridanum | reverse complement strand
TTATATTTCTTGAAAAAAGTCGATTTGTTAGACTACTTAATAATTTTAAAACTGATCAAAATATAAAATACACTCTCTTAAAACAAAGATCTTACATGTGTCCCGATTTAACTTAATAGGTGTCCAGAATAAGCTGAAATCTGGCGTACATATGTCCCGCAAAGGCTTAATTACAAAAAAATTTATAACATGTTTTTCAACATTTAGAAAAGCACTACAAGATTTTTCTTTTTTTTTTTACTTAAAATACCGTCCGACTACAGGGAAAATCTTTTTAAAAAATTCTAAAAAATAAGGGACATTAAAAAAAGTGGAGATGAAAATTTTGCTACTGAAAAGTGTCCCGAATTACCTGAATTTACCTTGTACGTATGTATCTCAATTTTTTAAATAATGTAGAACATTTTTAAAAGTCTGTTTATTTATGCATTCATCTAAACGAAGTGTACATGAACAATATAAATACATATGTGTATACCGTACGTACACACATTTTACGAATGTACACAGCTGTTAAAAAAAGATACATTTAGATGATCCAAACAGGCATTGGTTCATACTTATTCAAGTGAAAATATGTACATAATTAGACTAAGAGTCAAAATAAATAAGGAGAAAGTTCAACTAAAAACTGCTAGGTGACTCAACATTATTTATTCATTTAGGCATAATTTTGTTACAAACTGAGCAAACTACAGAAATTCATAAAGTTACCAAATTCGAGTTTGTTCGTTATCTCATGCTGTATTCTTACACTAGAAAGTCCTCTTAAACCTAATTTGGATATTGTACTAGGTAGATATGTTTTTATTCATTTTAGTTTTGAGAATGAACGCTCTGCTGAGTCTGAAGTAACATGTAAGGCCAAATACAAAATCAGTGCTGTACATACCTTCGATGAATCCAAAGTCAGTACTTGATAATCTGTTAATAAAAATTAATCGAATTATGATGTTTATGATTCCAACAACAGCGAGCAAGAGGAAATTCATCAAATAATAAAACCAATGGCTATTGCTGTTGTATATAATTTTTTATTGTATCCCCTGACGACGTTTCTCTCCTCTTTAGGTAGGAGCCTTTTCAAGTTAAATTGTTAGTATTAAGTGCAGATAAAGGGAGTGCCCGTGTCATTATTACAAAAGATATGTATACACAAAAGGTTGAAGAATGTCTCTCTGATAATTTGTTGTACCATAACATTCAAAAAGATCCTATAAAAAAATTGGAAAAAGATACTGACAGTCTATTAAGATACTTAAATGGGCAAAATATTTTTGACACGTCAAAACCCCTGTTTAACATCGTTTCCGGTAAAACAAATTTGTTTAGATGTTATGGCCTTATAAAATTACATAAACCTAATTTTCCATTTCGAATAATTGTTTCAGCTATTGGTTCGCCGGTTTATAATATATCAAAGATTTTCTCAGATTTTTTAATAAAAAATATACCGACTTCTAAATGTTATTTAAAAAATACTTTGCAGTTAAAGGATTCTCTTACAAATTTCATTGTTCCCCCCAATTACACCTTTATCAGCTTAGATGTTACAGCTCTATTTAATAATATATGTTTCGATGCTGTTAAAATGGCCATTGAAAAATTTTGGCATCACATACACAATAAAATTAATTTATCCCTAACAGATTTTTTAAATGTTATAGAATTTACAATGAATAACAATTATTTTCAATTTAATAACAACTTTTATTTGTAAAGGAGGGGCTCTGCTATGGGAAGTCCTATCAGTCCTGTCCTTGCAGACACAGTCATGAGAGACCTTGAAACTGCATGTCTTAATTTGTGTCCTTTTAATATTCCAGTTTATTTCTGTTACGTTGATGACATTTTACTGTGTTCCTGTTGATAAAGTTGAATGCGTTTTGAATGTTTTTAATAGTTGTAGTCATTTTTTTAATTTTACTATTGAAAAATCTGAGAATAATACTATAAACTTCCTGGATATGACTATAGTAGCCAATAACGATTCGTCCATTCCTACTAATTGGTTTAGAAAAGACACTCATTCTAGTTCATACTTAAATTTTTATTCACATTGTCCTATTTCACAGAAAAAAGCAATAGTTTTACATTTAGTAGATAAAAATGACCAACTTTCTTCACCTGAATATTTTTCAAACAATTTCAAATATATTTATACAGTATTGCTAGCAAATAACTATCCTTTAGATTTTATCGAAAGTTGTACAAAGAAAAGATTATATTTTTTAAAGTCCATTAATAATAGTCAAAATAATATTAGTCATGTTAATAATGCTCTTGGCTCATTAGTTATACCTTATTGCCGTGAGTAAGATTATAAGTTAAGGGTATTTTGTTCAAAAAGTTTTATTAAAGTTATTTTTAAGAGTAGTAATAAATTACCGTTCAATAGAATGTATGGAAAAGACATATTGAAAAAGTTGAATAATCCGAATGTTGTCTATAAGATTGATTGCTCAGATTGCAGTAATTGTTATATTGGCCAGACATTAAGAAAATTAAGTATTAGGTTAAATGAGCACAAAAGTGACATAAAACATAAACGTGAGAAGTCTGCCTTATATTAACATCATTTAGACACAGGGCACTCTTTTAATTTTAGTGACAACGAAATCAACATTATAGATATAGAACAGAATTATTTTAAGAGATTATTGTCTGAGATGATTTTTGTTGAAAAGACAAACAATTTTAATAGAATGTTAGACTGTGATAATTTAAATAAAGTTTTTAAACGGTATATACACTCGTTACTTAAGTAAATTTGTCGCGCGTTGTCACTGTATAGATTGAATATATATGTAACACATGTTGCCTCGTCTATATATGTATGTAAAATTTGTATTTGATAATTTGAATATGTAAGGTCAGTCGACTATATGGTCTCGTTGGGTACTGACGTTGTTTGAATCTTCGAACAAAATAATCTTTTTGTAAGTCTCTAATTTGTAACTGTATTTAAAATTGTTTATTATTGTTCTTAGTTTTTAAAATGTTATGAGATGTGATAACGTGGATGTATTGTTACTTCAAGTTCATTTATTTCGTGTATATTTTATAAAATTAGGACTTGAAAAGGCTCCTACCCAAAGAAGAGAGAAACGTCGTCAGGGGATACAATAAAAAATTATATAGAACAGCAATAGCCATTGGTTTTATTATTTGAAAAATTAAGCGAGATTATGGAGGGTTTTCAGATTTTGAGTTTTGATTTACTTAAAGCAGTAGACTTTAAAATTTTGATTTCATCAACAAGATCATTGGACAAAGCATTTTTTTACTTACAACATAAGTTCCATGCAGATGTTTGAATTTCTTGTTCGTTTAAGCTGATTATCTTCAAATCATTCAGGAATATAATGTATGCTTTATTTTCCGCATATTCTTAAAACGCTGATTAGTTTTAGTCATCTGAGCATCCAAGGACGTTTTAAATCGATGTTCCCCACACTGAGAACAGTATTTATTTGTTATCAACGTACAATTTTGTTAACAGAAAATAGGTTTACATTTTCTTTATGACTTTTTAAGTTTTAACTGACACAGACGGGATGTTAATATAGTTAACATATCATATTAACGTTGAACATCCCACCACGTGTGATACATATTATACATATTAGACGTAAGATAATAGTTAACATATAAAGTTAATTATCCCACGTAAAAATTTTTAAGTTTGGCCAAACTTCGGAAAAGTTCATGTGGTCAACGTTTGGCCAAACTTTGGCCAAGCTTGGGCAATGAAAAAATCCCAAACTTGTATTTTTGTTAGAATATTTGACTTAAGTTTAGCAAATGTTTATCCATACGTCTAAAAAATTAATTTGTTGCGTCAGGATATTAGTTGGTCTGCATATATGACTTACGAAAAATATTGAGTAAAATATTCCAACGAAAATCTAAGTTTGGGATTTTCTCATTGCCCAAACTTGGCCAAAAATTGGTCAAACGTTGGTCACATGAACTTTGGCGAAAGTTTGGGCAAACGTAAAAATTTTTACGCGGATACTCACAAGTTTTTCTCTCAGTGCATGAAGAAACGTACTTGTCAGAAGATCTGACTAAGGGCACTACACGTAACTCTCTTTCTCCTGCATAAAAAATCGTACACATTGCTCTGTCCCCACGAAGAATCGTACACACCACTTACATCCAACGAAGATGCGTATATATCGTTCTGTCCCCATTAAGAATCATAAGTATATGCTGCTCTTTCCTTAGTCGTATACGCTACTCATATCCAACGAATAATCAGACACACTACTACTGTCTAACCAAAAATAAATTGATTTGGTATGTTTATTATTATACACATAAGCCACATAGTTTAGTATTATATAATAATATTGTATTTAAACATATAATAGTTGAGTGCGTATTTTAAAAAATTAGCCATACAACATTGCTAACGCATTTAAATTCTCAATCGAATTCTAACACAAATAATTTCAAATATTTTTATAAAAATATTGTCTGCTCAACAAATTTTTTAAATACCATTTCTTCATGGGCCAACAAGATTGGCCGTAAGTAACAATGTATGCAAGTTTATAATAAAATAGTATCATGTGGCATTAAGTAAAATCTTTATTTATTACTCTTTCGTTATAAACTTGCAAGAATTAAGTTTTTACATCATTTTGGCTACCCCTTAGAGATACGGTATTTTTTAACATTTTTCAGTGTATAATAACGGTTATATTTTCATGGATATATTTAAAAATTATTTGTGCATGGCTGTTGAAATTGTTTAAACATGTAATTTTTAAAATAAGTTATCAACTTTGATTTTATCAGTATTAATTAGAAGAAAAAATTAAGAATGGACATATTATTTTATCATACTTTTTATTAAATTAATAAACATACCATAAACTTTTTGCTTTATGTTGGACAAAAGTGATGTGTCTGGTTATTCGTTGGATATTAAGTAGTAGCGTATATGACTCTTCGTGGGTGAGGAGCAGCGCGTACAATTCTTCGTGGGGACAGAACGACCTGTACTCTTCTTCATTGGATATATAAGTGGTGTGTACGATTTTTGTGGGGACAGAGCAGCGCGTACGGTTCTTCGTTGGGAGCCTTAAGCTGTACGAGCTTTCGTTGGGCCCTCTGGTGTTTGTTTCTTTCTGGGGAGCTAATACAGTAATGCGAAATTTTTCACCAGAGTCCCTGAACTAACAGTCATTTGATCACTCATCATGAAATTTTTTTATGGCTGCCTTTAAGTAAAACAAATATCTATTTGTCAGCTTTCAGCAATCACTTAAGCTTCTACTACAAGAGAAGGAAAATCACCATGTATCAGATTACAACTCACATTTTCAATCGAAGTACAAACATTCATCAAAGTGATATTATAGGACCTTGGGGATTTGGAAGCCAAATTAATATAATTTAATACTTTACTTTGAAAAACAAGTAACAATACAAACTCAAAGAAGTTTAAATTTTTTTGAACAATAAATGCTTTGCCCCTTTCACCTTGTTCTTACAAGTAAGAATAAGTTCAGATACATTGTTGATTACCGATGAAAAGTTGCATTGTAGATAGGATTGTTATCTGTGAAATCAATAAATTAGGGTAATACAGCCAAAAAATCTGGACAATGTCAATGAAAACCCGGATATAATTTCAAAGTAGTTATTGTTGTTATTATTATTAATATTGATGGAACACATGAGGGTTATCATATCATGTCTATTAATATAATTAAGTACTTAGTCTTTAAAAGATCAATTAGTTCTCTTCTTGTGAGTTCAAAAAGTTGAAAACCGTACCTTAACATTATTTTCCTACGTTTCTATGTACATCAGTTTTTTCAGTGGCATTTAAAATCTCTTGCTCGTCCAAAAGAAATTCACGAAACTCAGGGCAATTATATTCTTAAAAATTTCATTTTGTTTTAATTAATGTTACAATCATTTCTAAGTTTAACAAAGTTATCTCTTTTTATCTACTATTAAACAATCAGTAAAAACACTTCACTAACGTTGGCATTATGTCCTAGCATGCAAAAAAATACTGGACTATCTTGAATTATTCTGAGTGCAAATGAGTACTAAGTGTTTTAGAAGTACCGTAGTTTTGTAGTAGCAAACTGCCCTGTGCATAAGCATGCGTTTATTTTGATGGTTAGCATTACTCTGTACTTAGCAGCTGTCTCACGAAACTGTTTATTTATATTTCATATAGTTTTTGATGTTGAAAACATATCAAATGTATTCGCTGGATGTTTACATTTAATCTTTATGTTCAAGTTCACACATGGATGTAAATAAACTACAAATTCGAATACTTACGACTTGTATAAACATATTAAATGGAGTATCCTCTTCCTTTTTTTCTGGAAATAATTTATAACTTCTGTAAAATAACTTGCAGTTTTCCTGTAAATTTATGATGACAGAAGCATATAAATAAATTTTAGTATTTAGTAACATAAGACATTCTTTGAAAGAATTTTTATTGTAAAAATTATCTTACTAATATATAAAGCAAAGTCGCTAAAACCATTGTAATCGCTAACCGCGAAAACTACTCAACCGATCTAGCTGAAATTTTGCATACCGATTCTTGACACTTCCTAGATGGTTTTAGTACAGTTTTTTATCTTGAAAAAGTTCTTAACAATAGCAATAAATAAGCTCAAAGTTTTACAAAAAATATGCCAACTTTTCACATTAGTTCAGTAGAATCCGCTAGGTGGCATAGACATAAAATCGAAGCTATCTGCAACAGAATTAAATAAGTGTGGTTATAATAACCCAGAGCGTCTCACAAAATTCTGCAGTCGTATACAGGCAGTACATCAGACTGCATCGAGAATGTAGATGTTAGTCGTGCAGCTGGGTATATCCCCATTACCGATGATGCTCTTCTCCAATGCGCAAGTGACCTAGATCTACTTTCACCTTGAACCTCCAGGATTGACGAGTGTCACCAATAAAAAAATTTTGTAATCGATAACGTCTTCAATAGAATAGCAGAAGACGTGTCTAGTCAGAGCACAACCTGCTCTAGTCACTCAGAGTAATGTGTCCGTTTCACCATCCGGCCTGGTACCGTCAGAGAATGTTTTACTACAAATACGAGCCAGGAAAGAGAGCTCTGAAGAGTACGGGCAGCCACAGCGGCCTTGTTCTAAGTGGTCGTCCCAACGGCATACCTACAGAGAAGGTATTCTCTAGACCTACTTTCCCGACTAACGATGAGCAGTTGTTTATCCGGGGAACGACCCGAAGACGAGATATTTTTTGGTCAGCGGCGTACCTTCCTCTATCACGGTCTCCATACGCAGAGACTTCGAGGGTAAGAGTCAAGCTACCTGCAGCCAGCTCTTTATCATCAAAAATAATAATAAGGAATAACTGGAAGTTTTACCACTGACCCTTTTCAGGGTCATTATAAGTATCGTTCCTTACTTAACCATCAATCTCATTGGTTCTTTCAAGGGCCACCTAAATTTAAACTACCTTGCCAACAAATACATTTTTACTATTATTTCCGGAAATTTGCAGACGACCAATGACAGTTGAGAGGAAAAACTTGCAGGTCAGAAAATTTTTGAGGTTACTTGACAAGTATATGTATGTACACACGTTAATAGCATCGCATGTAAGCTTTAACACCCGAGTTGCACTTTGTACTCACCATGGGCGCTTAGATAATTTTGCTTATCCCCTTTAACCACCTGCACTCAGCAATGAAGTCCTTACGGTTCTTTAACTCAGCATAGATGGTGTACTGTAGCTAAGAGAAGAGTGGCGTCGCATGGACAAAAATTTACTTTTCGTGATCTCCTGACGTCAGCGTGACGAAGATATTGTCACGAAAGTACGTTCACATTGTAGTACATTGTTGTCACTTACAGTAAAAGTGTGTCAGTGACTCCATTTTTCTCTTAGCTACAGTACGTCATTTATGCTGAGTTTGCTGACCGTAGGGATCTCATAGGCGTATGAGTTATACATGCACTAAAGTCACTTTACATATTCCTTACAAATTTCATAAAATAACTTGTAATGCAAAAATATTATTTTGTATTCATATTTTACGAATAAAATTAAATTGAAAGAAGAAGAAATTTCTTAATACATAGACTATACAGTACAACGTAAAACGATTGAAAATCCATAACGTCAAAAAAATCCTGCCTAAACGCTCTTGGACGCTTCCAAAACGAGGACTAAAACGAAGCTCATGGTACTGAGCTTTTTGAGTGCCCAAAGCTTTTTAAGAAATCGAAAAGCATTAATAATTGATCTTGTACTTCCAACAAAATTTCATCATCTTTCACCTCAGTACCATCGCTTTCTAAAACAACTATTGCTCCATTTATTTGTAGTTTTACATTAGCTTGAAGAACAAGTTTAGTCAAGTAATTGACGTCGCCATCAACTTTAATAAACTTTTTTATATTACTCTATACTGAACATACTTTAAAGAAATGCGGCATCTGAAATATATACATTTATATAAGATATTGATATTTTTCAACAATCAAAAGTTATTCTAAATTAAATAGAAGGTTCTCCTACACCTGCGTGATTTTTTAAAAAATATCAGATTGTAACTATCATAATAACTCTATTAATTAGAAGCTTATTCTTAAAATATTTTTGTTAAAGAATCTTACCAACTTTTTCATTTTCATTATAATAAGATATAAGCTAATTTATTGTTTTATAATTGAGAGGTTTATGTAATCTGTATGACCAAGCCCCGCTAGATAGCACCGCAAACGCAGCTGAATTGTAGACAAGCAGAAGACAAACACAACTCTGTATACGTATATATCCACATAAATATATGTCTTTCAATCTCATTGGTTATTCAAATTTTCAAACAACCAATCAAATTAATTTGATCTTGTCTGCTTGTTTTCGTCTACTTTTGAGATGTTCCAAATCCAAACACCAGGACACTTTTGCTTGGTCATCTGGATAGAAAAGTAGCAATTGAATTTCATATTTAATTTTACAAAAATACAGTTTATGTACATATTACAAATTATATTTTTATAATTTTATGCGTGTTTCACAATTTTTTTTAAGTAACCATTTTTTCTTTCAAATCGTTTAGTCCAGATATGCTTTAATGGGCCAAAATAAATTATTAAGTCAGGATAACGTAATAAATAATGATGTTTTTGCCTAAGTCTATAGTAAGAGAAACATTTTATTATCTACGTTATGTAATATTCGATAACTGTTTTAAGGAGTACAACTTGTGCATGCGTTATTGACGGTGCACATATGATTTTTGAAATTCGTCGAAAACGAAGAACCATATTTCATACATCACTTAGAAAATCTGGCACCAAATCTATTACGGGTAAAGTAAAAATAAATAGCAAGTGATGCATCTGATCGGTGGAACCACATAACTTTTGGGTCGTATTCGTTTTTATAGCAGGAATAAATTTATTACGTTCTCCTACAAATTAAAGTTATTTATTCTATAATTAAGTAAATTCTATTTTTAAGCACTTCAACTTGACAAAGTGATGGATTACAAGGTATATATCTTAACTAATAACACCCTCAAAAAAATCATGTGCCAATCACGAAAGTGAGCCGGGATCGCACACATGAAAGTATTTAATTGTATTTAATGGTAAATCACATTTAACTTCTTGAACTGGATCTCTCGCAACTTTAGCAACACATTCATTATAGTGCTGCACAGTGCGCAACGGTTTTTTTTTTTAAAGCATGAGATTGGAACTCATCTGAATGTAAAGGGCAATACCTACAAAAGTAATCAGCTCTTTCGAAATTGTCGAAGAATCCATCAATATTGTGGATACCAACATTTTTGCCTAATACAGCCACAAATCCCCCTTTATAAGTCACAATATTTTTATTGATCTCCAATGACAGGCTGTCAGATTCTGATAACTTTAAATCAAACAGTGCGTCTGTTAGAACTTCGCGCCAGCCAAAATGTTTAATGTAGTGATCTATAACTTACATGACTAATTTAATGTTTGCAGTGACTGATCGTTAATAAGGGGGGAAATTTTAAAACGTAGTGTAAGCTTCAATCATTTTGAATTTTGCTTTTGAGGAGTCAAGTGGATTACAACCTTGAAAACCATCCTAGAATAGGCATATTTTAATAGTTTTCTTATCAGCTGTAAAATTTCTTATATATTGAGTATAAATCAATAAAATTTACTATATAAAAATGGATAAATTATATATCGCCATCAATCCGTACTCACCGTGAATGCATTATCTCTCATTTCTGCGGTTTTTGATATGGGGCGAAAATCAGAGATTGTTACAAACTGGATAATTTGAATATACATNTATATATATATGTATCAAATAATTATTGCATTACAAAATATTTGTTATAACGAGAGCAGAGTTGCACATAGGGTTAAACGCTACACGTAATGTCCTTTTGTCCATATATTTATCTGTCTTTTATCAACACTAATTTTAAACGAAACTTATCTGCCAGGAGTGGTGTTGGTGATTCTTGGTCTCTTTCACGTCCGTGTGTTAATCTCTTCGGGTCCCCGCTGGTTTCGATGGTGAGTGTACACCCGACGTCCACTGGTACTCAAACGGTGCAGACCTCGGTCGAGCGTCCCCAACCGGGCACTTTCATTCAGGCCTCTCCTCCTTCGGGTAGTCTCACCGTTGACGGGCCTATTTGAATCCGTACCGTTATTCCGTACCGTATACTTATTTATTTTTACATTTGGTCTACCTTGGCGATCGACCGTCGTTCGATTTTCACCTTGCGCTGCCCGAAAGGGAAAAGAGAGCGAGGGCCTTCCCCTGCCCCCCTTTATACCTTCGGCTGAGCGCTACTATTTAATACGGCGACACTCGAAACTTCGCTATCAATTTATTCCAACTGCCCACTATCCTTTATTGCGGGATAGTCAGGGATAGCGTGATTAACACATCTTACGTTACACAGCGAAAAATGAATTGTTTTTTACTACTTTGCAATGCAAAATATCGTAGTAACCCTCATGGTAAATACTTTGTGACTCATCAACAAACTTATGAGTTACAGCACTGTCTAGTAAAATTTTAGGTGTTTCTAAAATCGGTACGCATGTTTTAATACAGTCTGTTTGTTAACAATTAGCACCACATAATTTTAAACTTAGCGGTTGCACATAGTTTTTCACTTTTGATAGTGTTTGTTTCTGTTGTACATATTTCTTAGTACACCACTCAATGAGTTAACTACTTTATTTATAGAATCACAGCAGCTATCAAATAGTTCACAAATTTCTTGTTTGCAGTCACTAGGAATGCCAGATTTTTTAATGGACTGTTTGAATTTTTTAGAAACTATGCCAAATTAATTGTAAGTGTTGTAAACAACGCTTTGAATAATGAACTCTGTTGCAAAATTCCGCTTTAATAGTGACAACTGATGTTGTCTTATAACCTCAGCCTCATTTTTAGGGTTGCATATATCATTGTGAGGAAAAATAATGCTTTCACACTCATTGTCGTCGGCTATTGAAGTACAAATATCCATTGCTGGTGAACTATTATCAACTTCGTTATTCTCTAAATTTACTTTAACACTGGGATTCAGAACGTTATGAATCTGTGGAAAGACAATGCCCGACTTAAAATCATCGCTTGAATTTTTCTACAAGCTTATATGTAAGTATAGAGACCCATAGTTATAAAATAACTTTTTCTTTATGCAGTAAGGCCATTGTAAGGGATAATTTTTGCGAGTGGTATTGAAATGCTGTCGCACTAAGTTGTAATTTTTGAATGTATAGTTACAATTCTTTTTATTGCATCGGTATAAGCCCTTAATTTTACGTTTGTGATACCGTCGTATATTTAAAGCAAAATTTAAGTAATTCTTACACTGGGTATCACAGTCAGCAAATAAGCATGGTCTTTATCACGGTATTAAAATGTTTTTAGCGTGACTAAGAATAATTTGATGCTTATTATATAGGGGAAGGTGTACCACTGTGGTACGCACAGAAAATTCAAACTTTAACGTGCCATAAAAAATGGAAGAATAAAATTCTTAGAAAGATTTTTTTAAAATCATACATCATTTTTTTCGGAACATTACAAAAAATTTTGTAATGCCAAAACTGCAGTAAAATATTTTTAAAATAAATAAAAACGGTATGTTGGTATTACCTTGGTTGTGTACCTATTACCGTAAACGTTTTAAGCGGAAGTCCCAATCACCTTGCCCCTATTACGATGGGCAGAGAAAGTTGTATTTGTGGAGTATAAGAAAATGCAAGTTTAACCTACGTTTTCCACATGACTTATTTATTGTTATAGAAGAATATTACTTTTTTTTGTACACGCTCATTCATTTAGTACAAAATTATTTAATTCTTTAATACTCCGTTGTTTGCTTTGCCGTTAAAGTTTTTTAATTAAATTTTTCCTGTCAATTTTGTTTTTTATTTTTGGTAACTGATTCTCGGTAGAACTTTTGTTTTGCTCCAATATGGATATTTTTTTCTGGATTTTCAAAAGCTTTTTCTCTTTCTATTTCAATTCTTTTCTGTTCTCTTGACAATTTTTTTAATTCTTTCTCCAATTTGTCAGTTGCTTTTTTGTGATTTCATTTTTTTAAAGTTTTATTTTTTTTTGTACCACTGCATGTTCGATTTTTAAATGTTTCTCATCTTCTTTTTTCGTGACAGTATTTTGCCATTCAGTACTAGTAATTACCGAAAGAGTTTCAATTTTTTTAGATTTTTTACCAATTATTTTTTAGTCGTTAATATATCACTATTAAAGTAAGCCAGAAGTTTTTTAATACTATAAGTACTAGAAGAAAAATGGGCATTTTCATTAATACAGATATTCGGCCATTTTTCTACTAATAGCTTACAAGTCTCCGATTCTTTCTTTTCTTGACATTGCACTTGATGGAAAGATGCAAGTTCTTCGATCACTTTTCTTTTCATTGTAGATACATCAAGCGGACTTCCAATTACATCAACTTTTCAAACTAAATCTATAAAAAGCTTTTGCTTTCGTATACCGCTTTGTAAATCACAATAATTAGAATTCTTAATCTTTATGCCACCCTTATCTTTGGAATGAATACAAGTACTTTTAGTGCATATAACTGTATTACATATACTTTCATCATAGTCATCTACAATGTTCTTGTAGGCATTTGGCATAAGGTATTCATTTTATTCACTTGGAGTATCTTTGACTATCCTAAGATCTAAAATATTACTGTTATTTGTATGGGTATTACAGATACAATGGCGTAGCTCACTTGTATCAATATCTACAAATTCAATAATCATGAAATCATTCGAACTACTCACATTTTTTGTATTTTCCTGAAAATTTTTAGTATTTACATAAAAAAATCATAAAACAATCGTACTCATATTTATACTATCATAGTTACATTGTTCATTGTTTCATCAAAGTGATTCACATTAATACAGATGTTTTACTCTCTTGCTTCCTCATATTGATTGCCTGCTACATTACTTGAATTTGAAGGATACATATTTTGAGTATCCTTAATACGTGAAAAACTGATAAATATTTGTTGTATTGAGTCAAATAAAAACAAAGTAAGCATCACCTTTAAACAATTGTCTAAGCATTAATTTTAATTCATAAAATGTATATCTAAATTTTCTAATTAATTTTCATTAAACATTGTCTGATCATCTGGAATTTTCAGGACAGCAGAAGTATTAGATGCCTATGTAATTAGTTCAAGTGTTAAGAAATGGTACATTTCCGCCCTCAGGTGGTTTTGGGAGGCTGGTACTTCCTCGGGCGAAAAAGCAGTTTTCCGGAACTCGTTCAAAAAGTCTCCTTTACGAACCTCGTTACGTCCCTCGCCTTCGGCTTGGGCCGCAAACCTTTCCGTTCGCAAACAGAGACTTTTCAAACTCGTAGGAAAACTACCATTACGTCACTAGGGCACAAAGTACAAACACGAGCACCCGAAGGGCGCGCTTGTTGTAGGTTGGTGCCCGAGTCACGTACAATGTTTTTCTTACCGAGGGCGCAAAGTGCAATTTTGCACCTGTGGGCACACTTTGCGCCCAGTAAATCACTTTGGGCCCTAGGGCAGAAAAGTACTTTGGGCCCGGAGGGCGCAATAAACTTTTCTGCCCGTGGGCCCAAAGTGATTACAAGGGCGCAAAGTGTGACCCGAGGGGGCAAAGCGGCAGTTGCACTTTGGGCCCATGGTAAGAAATGGTAGTTTTCCTACGAGTTTGAAAAGTCTCTGTTTGCGAACCGAGAGGTTTGCGGCCCGAGCCGAAGGCGAGGGACGAAACGAGGTTCGTAAAGGAGACTTTTCGAACGAGTTCCGGAAAACTGCTTTTTCGCCCGAGGAAGTACCAGCCTCCCAAAACCACCCGAGGGCGGAAAAATATTATTCTGTGATATGTACTCATATTTTAATAATAATCTTACCTGTTAATCGTTTACATCAGTTTCAGAAGTGTCTGTTTGATACCACACTTAAAATAGGCTGAAATCTTTTCCAATTTCATTCCAGACTTGCCTTACATTTGCTTTAAAAGATGCAAGTTGCTCTTGGGTTAACGTTTTTTCAATGTAACTCTTGGCAATCAAATTATCAGTCTTATATTATTCTGGACATTAAAAATTGACGCATTTTTAAAAAAAAGTTTGCTAAAATCTACGTCATTGCAATTGAAAGGAAACAGTCTACGTTTTTTGAAATCATTACTTAATAATTTTTTTTAAGATCTAGTAACTTCAAAGTTTTGTCCAAAATTGGGACAAATTGATATTTATGAATTCGAACAGATATAGAATTTTCACAATACTCTAAAAACTTTTTCTCCCACTTTATTTTTAATGGCCTAAAGAAACCAGCCTCCAACGGCTGAGTCAGGTGTATAGCACTGAGTGGCATTGCAATCACAACAATTTGTCTCTCAGAACAAAATTTGCTAAGATGCAGAGTCATGTGGGACACGTGCCCATCCAAAAATAAAATGACAGGTCACTTTTTATTTTCAGCCTCAAACAATGTTTCAAATATATTACCTATAAATTTATAAAAAGCTTCGCCGTCATCCAACCTATCTCTGAAAATCCAACAGAAAAATTCGGCAGAGCCATAGCAGCTGCGTTATCTGACAATGATAAATAATCTTTTAAATAAAACTAACAAAGGTGCCAGAGTACCTGCTGCACTAGCTGTTGCAAAAGCTATAATGCCTTCTTTCTCATTATCATTTAAAATAATATGTACGTTTGTACATTTCTTTAGATGAAATACATGAAATGTTTAAGGATTTAAGAGTAGTCCTGCATCAGTAGAAAAATTACAGTATAGTTATCACCAGGACTTAAATCAATTACTACCCAGTTTCATCGCAATTAAAAACCCTGAAAGCATCAATTTCCAATAAATTTTCTAAAGCTCGGTTATTACAAATTTCTGAAAACCATTTCATCAAGCAAGTATAGCAAGTTATGAAACATTAGCTCAAATCAGAAATATTTTTTGTGTTATCCTTTAAGAGATATCAGGATGTCTTCTCACAAAACCTTTGAACTAGTTAAGCCCTGGTTTTTTTTTCTGTAAATGGATTTTCTCTTTGCGTTTCTTCACAAATAACTTTGACACTCTCAAGAAGTTTGTGGAAAATCTCTTTTACAGCTTTTGAATGTCCATTCAGTAATCTCTTTTTCTTCCACCTCAGTTAAAATTGTCTTATGTTCAAGCTTGTAGCTTACATATCGTTTTGACTTCTTATCCCGTAAGATAGATTCGGATATCCTAAAAACTTTTAAACACTCAGAAATAGACCATCCAGAATGGATGCTTTTTAAAGCTAATTATAATGTCTCCGGAAAGTAACACTTTCTTATTTTCATTATATCGATTAATTTCTTACCTTTCTTGCCCTTTTTACGTTTCCACATATCCCCCCTCCCACAGCCC
>NW_019384278.1:1990407-2054176 GCF_000648655.2 Copidosoma floridanum | reverse complement strand
ATATATATTCCAGCTACCCTCTAAATAAGGTAAAACTCAAAGAGTTCTTACGTAATTTTTATTGGGTTACTTTTTAGTAAGCCTCAGCCCCTGCTCAATTTTAATAAACCCCTCTCAGCTCCTTCTTGACCCCCCTTTGAATAAGGTAAGATTCTATCGGTTTTAACTATATTTTTATTGGGTTAAATTTTTGTTTAGCCCCCTTCCACCCCCTTCGTAATTATATAACCCAATAACCAGATAACTCAATAAGCCTCCCTTACAACTCCAAAGAATCTCCTTCAACCTTCTATTAGTGGTATCTCTAAATAAAGTAAAATTTTATTAGCAATCATGTCATTTTTAGGTTAAATACCTTTTGCACCCCCACTCTCAGCTCTATAAAGCTTTAGCTGTATAATTTGTTTGCACATTTTCATACTGTTAGTATTTACCTTTTTTTATTGGGTTAAATTTTTGTTAAGTTCCTTTTCACCTCTTGTCATAACTTCATAACTGAACCACCAGGTAATCCAAAACAATTTTAAAAAACTTTATCCAGTCACCCTTTAGCCGCATCTGTAAATGAGGTAAAATTATATTAATTTGTATGTTACTCTCAGTTATATAACTATTTGCACCTTCTGTTTTAGCTCTCATGTCTTTTCAGTTTTAAGAAAGCTTATGATTTCTAGCACATCAGCACATTTTCATACCACCGTTGACGTAGTGCTATGGTGCCCTGGCTTTTTTTCCTGAATTTCTTAAAAAAGCTCATTAATTGCACTATTGAATAGGCATAAGAACATGACGTTATATTCTTATAATTAATCAATTACAATGAATAAACTGTAAAAATATTTTAACTATGGACGTAGCTCTATTTACCACGAAAAGATAGAAATCATATTTATTGAAATGTATTAAATAATTCTTGTTGTCATGAAACAATACTTAAATAATAATTTCATTAACCTTATACATTTATTTATCGTTTAAAATAACTGTGCAAGATTATTATCTTGAATTAGTTAACGTCAAAAATTTCTTTCCAAACAACATTTTCTATTTTCCAAACCATTATTCTGTTTTATTTGAATATGAATTCCATTTTTATTTTTGTATCTAGATAACGCAACGCATAATTAACTATGCAAAAACAGTGGTTTTTTCAAATATAATCCAATATTATTAATACTTAGACCTTGAGATCCATTGTAGTCATTGAAAACGCTAAGACTAAAGGAAATTCTTTTCTGTAAAAAATAAATGGTAATGATAATAAATTTCCTGTACTAAGAGTTATTTTTAGTATAAAAACTCTATCCATTTTTTCCAGTTATAATTTTTACTTCAAAATTGTAAGTTGTAATACTTATAAGTTGCATGATCCATGCTGTAATATGTTTTCATTTCTCTTTTTACATGATTTAGAATGTTATTGTTAAAAAAGTGAGTATATTTGTTATAAGATGTAAGTATACACTATTTATTGAAAAAATAGTATCTTTACCAAAGATATCGTAATAAACAAGTTATTTTCATCTATTGAGTTTTTTAAACGACTCAGTTGTTCCTTCTCCAATATGTAATAATAATTAAAAAAATGTTTTGTCAATTGAATGAATATGGATAATATTAAGTTTTGGAATACAAAAAAACGACCAAAGATATAATGATTTAATACTTTCTTGTATAAATCAACTTCTATTACTATTTTTTAAAACTGGAAAAGTCTGTCTGAAATCACCTCCTAAAACAATTGATTTGTTATTAAAATAGATATTTGTACCACATAAATCACGTGATTGGAAATTCAAGGTGAGCAGTGATACGTTGTGGGCGAGATGTGAGAAATAAATAAACACAACTAGAGTATATTTAAATTTCTTCTCTTACTTTGTTTAATTAATGCGCAACATTTCGCTGACATATGTGTCAGCCTCATTGTCAGTCAATAGTTCGACAGGTGACGAGTAAGTCAATACACTTACGAATTCTCGCGTGCCTGCACCTGATGAGGCTGACACATATGTCAGCGAAACGATGCGCATTAATAAAACAAAGTAAGAGAAAAAATCGAAATACACTCTAGTTGTGTTTATTTATTTCTCACATCTCACCCCCAACGGATCACTGATCACCTTGAATTTCCAATTTCTTCGGAGGGCACTGATAAAATCTAAATAAACCATTAAATTACGTGATGTTCTTTCAACTATTTTTAGGCTTTTTTGGGGGTCATAGACGCCTTGTCCCATATAATTAAATCTATTCTTTCAATTTTTTTTTCTGATTCAAATTCCAAAAACAAATTTTCTACATTATTTAAGACTAATGGTAAACGAAATGTTCTATGACTGGTCAATTCTTTAAGAAGTAATATTGATGCTTTACCAGTCCATACTAGAGAAAAAATTTTTTATACACGAGAAATAAGATAATAAATCAACGTTTTACATACAAATTTTTTCCTGAACCTCCAGGACCATCAATAAAAAAAATTGTATCCGTTTGTTTACATAAAATTTTGAAAATCATAATTTACAATCGGAGAGCATTACGGTCAGAGAGTATAACCACTGTTTTCTCATTATTATAACTTCTGTCACTATTCTTATCTGTAATTATTAGAATCCCATATTATTATTTTAAAGTTAAGTAAAAAGAACATATAACACCTTTTTTTTCGGAAACACTATATAATCAATGAAATGAATAAAATTGTTTCTTAAATTTCATCTCCTTGGATATTTTTTGCCATTAAAAACGAGGCTCATAATTGTCTTAAAAATTCGTAAGGAGATCATTATTAAGTTTACACTACTTTTGTTTTGACTCTTTAACTACTTTACAAAGATTTTTGAATTTTTTTAACTTCAAAAGGCAAACTGGAAAAATGAAGTATATAACTGATTCAAAAATTAAGGTGTTGGCGTGCAGAGCACGCAGGGGGGTCGAGCCTAACTAATATTTATATATATATATTAGAGCGCGCAGTGGCTCAGTCAACTGGGTCGTGGATTTGCACGCGGGCGACCGTGGTTCGATTCTCGGCCAGTGCGACTTTTCGGGCAAGTACCTCTGTGATTTTTCACATGTGCTTTTTCACCACGCAATGCTCCTCGAGGAGAGTTTAGGCAACCTCCTCGCAGCATAATTGCCTAATTTCCCCATACCTTCCTCCCAGTAATGTGAGGCCTCCTATCCCTCTTCCCTTCCTTCTCCAAAGTGCTAAGTGCCCATAGTAGTGCCCTTATTAAAGGAGCCGGACGTAGAGCACTATAGTATAAAAAAAAGTCCATATATGACGATCAATCAGCAATTTAGGAGGGGGGGGCTCAGTTTGANATATACATATTAAGGAAGAAAAAATGGTGCACTTTTTCTAAGTTGGTAACCTACGCTTACAACATATTTATTATAGTAGGTGATCCCTGCCTCTTCTTTTCCATAGGTGCCGTCTTTACTTTACCCTCATGCATTAATTTTGTTTTTATCTTTTCCTTCTTTTCTCCAACCTGATAACAAATTACTGACACTGTGCTTTCTTCGGCCTCACATAATTGAATGTAGACAATCGTTAAAGTAATATGAGTAATCTGAATAAAATTTCTATTTAATTTTAGTCTAGTCCACAAGATTAGAAAGATAATGACTGTATACTTCATAGTGTGTAAAAATACAACTTTAAAGTTAAACACTATTCGTTCAATGAAAAAACTTGTATTACTGTTGATTTGCTTCAACATTATAAACACTTGCCATGAAATTAGAAATAAAAATTTTGAAGTAGTGGTTTTAGAATTATACAAACAATTATTACTCAATAAATGTTCTTCTTTCTTAGTATATCATTTAATTTTACTATACTTATTACTAAGATTTTTTTTAATTTAGTGTAAGAAATAAAAGTTGATTTCAAATCTGATATTGTATAAGAGTGTAATAAAATAAAAACTGTGTTTGTGAACTCTAG
This sequence comes from Copidosoma floridanum, assembly GCF_000648655.2. Next base: position 2,050,218 of record NW_019384278.1, on the reverse strand, counting down.
GTATAAAACTGTGAAAGATTTGTCCATAAAAAATTTTTTGTTACAGGAGCAGAGGACGTGTTCAGATTTACTGGAAATGAGACACATACTGATTATTTCCGACTCATGCTTCGAGATGGAAACTATCTTCTGGTTGGCGGAAGGTAAACACATTAAACACGTTGACTTACAGTGATCAACGTTTTGACACAGACGCATGAACACTTTCCCCTCCTCAAGTTTCTATTGTAGTCGTTACACAGTAAGAAGGAATAAACAATTTTACATTAAAGTTAATAAGTATGCTTTAAAATAAATGTAATAACTGCAAATTAAAACTTTCTAATAAAAAATCAACAAAACAATTTTAAAAAGTACTGGCTTTGTCCCTGGCTTGAACCTAAAAGTACAAAGAAGTAAAATGTATTAACAAATTAAAATATTCATTGAATCCATTCACGAGGAACAACATAGGTATATTACAGGTACACAATTAAAAGGCGCGCTTAATAAGATAATAAAATACAAGCAACAATCAAGACTTCTGCAGAAAAATTGGCACATGCAATTTTTAGCAAGAAGGCGTAGAAAGTTGAGGTTCAAGCTCTGGCTCATGACTTTTTTTTTGCTTTGTAAATTTTAATAGAAATCTTCTAATGCCCAGTTGTTGTATGGCTTTTGGAATATGTAGGTAAATATTAATAATATATTATACTGAAATTTTCTATTCGAACGGGAGAATAAAACAAAGAAAATATGTTTTGAAAAAGTTTTTTCTAAACTCAAGTCTATAACCTATTCTGATCAGGTGAATGATTCTGCATTACATGATGTAGGAACTTCTTAGCTTATTATGTTAGATAAGTGTTAAATTGTCAGAAAAGCAATTTCATAGATGGCTCGTAAATTAGGATAACATGGTCTTGTGCACCATGTCACGTGTTCTTCCACTGTTTTGCGTCCAAAACAAGTGAGATTATAAAGTCATGGATTATAAATTCGATTTGACTTAATAAAGATGCCAAAGGCTACAACGCACAATTTACAATGTTTAAGGCACATGGACGCTGTATGTTTGATACTCTCTCTACTTAGAGAGCTCAGCCAGTAAATACTAGTAAAATATCAATTTTAAATTATTTTTATTTTAAAGAGTCTAGATTTTTTGTGATATTGGTACCTACGGGAGCTTTTCCATCATTTACGAGCTTGAATTTATTTTTGGCATAATGTTCGATGGTCTATACAAACAGTTGGACGCCTTTTTGATGTTTCAATGTAATCAACCACGTGTATAACTGACGGGAAAAATGGTAAAAAAAGCTGTAAATGTAGGATTTTTTTGCAAGGGTAACGTTTTTCACAAAATGTTTCAATAAACCTTTATTACTTGAAAAGAAATCATAAAGCAAAAAAAGGTTTGCGTTAATGGAAAGGGCACGAAGAAATGCAGAAGAAAATATCTTTTGATCGAATTTTAATGAGTGCGGAATTTTGAAAAAAATGTTCCATATAAAGTTCATGTGGTTTAATAAATTAGATAATGACGGAAAGAAGAGCTGTAGGCGCCGATAACCTTCTTACCCACCACCATGCCATCGCAGCTCATTGAACTTAGTCAGCTGTCATGAAAAGCAAGTATGACTAAGCAGATGTAGATATTTAAGATTCCACCATAACTGACTCAGATGATTTCCTCAGTTTATACGTGTAAAATGAAGACAAGTGTATGTATGTATGTATGTATGTATGTATGTATGTATGTATGTATGTAAGACTTTATTGAAGCCTTGTGGTATAACCACATATGACTTGTGTAGAGTATATGAGTGTAAAAGTTAGTATTTATGTCAAAAGAGGTACTGCTTTTGTTCCAATTAAAAAACAAGCATTTTAAGTCGTTTTGGTGGTAAAGTATCAAAACGTCTTTTCCATCATCTGTCGCTTTTTAGTTTTTGCATCCATCGGCCCTTACTGTGTGAACATCAAGCTCATATACCCCAACTATGGATACAAGTCAGTAACTTTGGAGTATTATTGATTTATTGCCACTAATATTGCAAATAAATTCCTTCATTCTTAATCAAAAACTGTACATACACTTTGGCCCTAAAATCAAGTTGAAAAGTAATGCATCGTATATTAAGCCTTGACCAAAAGCCTAAGTAGTTCGTTGCCACTATAGGACAAGCGGCTACTAAACTATACGATGCAAATAAAAAATCAATAGTGCCATTTTTTATATGTGTTCAACACTCTTAAATTATCGAACTTTTATCTTTATGACCCACACATACTCTGCGTGAGTTGTATGACCTTATATCTCGATCGTTATTGCGTATAATAAAGCACTAGATCTAGTCCTAGAGCTAGCGCGATAAGCAGAATTTATTTTAACTAGAAGGGGCAATGCACATAAAAAGTTAATGTCTGGTTGCCATAGACAATGAGTGTAGTGTCACTGGCATAATAAATAAGAACCCTAACTCGTTCTCAATGTGGTATTGATCAAGTATTGATAAAAATTTTGATCTAGGGTCTGATCATGGCTTCAAATATCTCGCAAAAGTAAGCATGTTTTCCGATAATTTTTATAAAAAATGGTTGAACACATGCGCAGTTGTAAGATTATTAAAAAAAGCCTAGTTTTACGAGATATCGAAAGCCATGATCAGACCCTCATAGGCTTCCGAAAGCGCTCAAAAGGTCATGCCGTATCTGCCTAAATTAGGGTCCGAGATACCTGTGTATTCCTATAATTTATATCAAGGGAAGTCACCCTCTAACCTCCCTGCATCTTTTTCCATCCCCACCCATAATACCTTATTATTCGTTTGTTTTCTTGCTGTTTTGTATATTCCATTACATCCCCCTCCATTACTTTCCATCCGCTTCTATCCCCCTCTATCTCCCACGAATTCTCCATTTATTCCCAACGCATCTCCCTCCGATTTTTCTTCATCCCCTCTGTCACCCATCCATCCCTCACAATTTAAACCGTTTTGTGGTCAAAAATATATATATATGTATCAGTATGTATGTAAAATATAGTTGTAAGGCCGAATTCAGTCTTTAACTAACCTGGCCCCTTCTTGGCCCCCCTTAAAATTTTGAAATATTTTTCAAGCCCTCCTCACAATAAGGTAAAAATCTAAACATTTCTCCCTTATATAAACCCAATAAAAAGGACCCCATTTTTTCCCAAACCTCCTTGCCCCTCCTCATCACCCCNTTCAATATTGAAACGTATTTATTTTTGTATGCCTTTTTATTTGCTAGTGTTCTATTTTCACCGGTCAAAGGGCATACAGGACCCCGAGACCTAGGCAACGTGCGCTAATACGGATACCGTGTTTGGAGCTGTTTTTACCTGTCTTCGATGATTTGAAACACTATGAAAAGTCACGACATAATGATAGTCATTACGGGCGTTTTGCCATTTCGAAATAGAACAAGTAGTTGCGTAGTTACGCCATTGCCAGGCGACTTTCATTTTGTTATTTTTTCATCTTATGACTTGAGATTACGACTCACTTTGGTTCTCCTGTTTTTCGCTTTTTATAATCTTCTACTTAAATAAGAATATATTCTTTTTGCAATTAAATCGACGTTTTCTTATTTTTACAATAAAGAAGCCTGAAATGATTGCAGTTACTTTAGTGTAGGTATCAAATATGGTGAGAAAAGGTTAGACAAAGTAAAGGCAAGTATTGTTTATACGTGGAAGCTCCATTCACTCCAATGTCAGTTTTCAAGTGTTAAGTAAGTCCAAATTTTGTTGCTAATGCCACTTTTGCAGGGCAACTTTTTATTCTCTGTTAATTGTATCTAGTGGCGGCAAGTATACATTTTTTTGATTTGGCAGTTTTTATTTAGGTCAGGTAAATGAAGTGACACTCTAGGAGTGTCTGGACACTTACCCCCACTACTAAGCCGTTCACCATTTTCAGTCAAACAGTCTGGAATGCGTGAAATATGATTCGAACCAAATTCACTCTATTTCTTGAATGCTTACATAATAAAAATCTACATTATTATGCTGAAATATATTTTTAATTACGAATTAAAGATAACTAGCTCAAAATTTCTTAGGAAAAAAGGGTCTTAGCTGTGTATGTGAATGGAATAGAAAGTAAAGCGAGCTTAAATCTTAAGCCACGCACTCCGTACTGTTTGACTGAAAATGGTGGACATAGCAGTCGCGAAGGTAGGGGTCCAGATACTTCTAGAGTGTCACTAGGTGAATGTTCACACCATTGCCACCCCACGGCTAAATGGTGATATATCGCAATGAAAGAATAACATGTGATTGCTCTGTTTGTTATCATAAACAACATTTCATTTTTAAAAGAAAACTTTATTGTTATGTTTATAAATTTCTAAATAATCTTAATCTATATTATGATTTTTCTTTCGTTCCAGAGCATGCTATAAAAAATCATAAAAAATAACTTTACACCTCAGCTAAGATCGTTTTCTTATCTGTTTGACCACGGGTGCCTGAATAATCGTCCAATAACTCGTTAACTGATGAAAAAAGTGTCCATGCTGACACAGGAAACGTTTGTTGTCTATAAAATACTTCTTAAAAACTATGCTTTTAACAAGTAAAAATAAAATAAAAATTACTTATTAAACACGTCACTATATTTTTAAATTTTTGCATTGAAAAAAAAAGAAGCGCTTACATTCTAAAACTTTTTATGTGTTTTATAACTTTGACCTTTATCTTAAAAATCTTGAAGTTTGGTACAAAATTAATTTTATAAAATTCAAGAATAGGACAACCTTTAATTTCGTTCTTAAAATTTCATTATTAACCGAATCATCTAAATGTTTAAACGCAAATTTCGTAATAAAAAACATGTAATAATTTTATATCCTACGCCAAATACCATGTTGCTGCTGTGGAATTGTATTTTTGAATATTTACCAATAAATATTTTAATTTTTATTCTTATACGCATATCTACATTTTTATATCACAAAAAAGCCTTTATAATAAAATTTTTATCTCTGAATACTTCAACTCCAAGTATATGTTGTATTTACCATATAATAAAATGATGTTATATGAAACTATACGTTGTGTGTAGGTTTTAAGTTTATTGAGACATTAAAAACATCATCAAGAGAAGTAGAACAAACCGAGTAACACTTCTTAGTTATACTTGATTATATAACTATACAAGTACATTATTTTGTAGATATTTAGTTATAATATTTTGGAGTTTCGTAATATAAAATAATTCTTGGGGGGTTGGCTCGTGGAGCCCGCACGGGGGAGAAGCCTCTCTAGTTTGAATCTGTATTTCATGTGTTTTTCTTTCAAAATTTTAATGTATTTTTTGAAAACTATTGATATAGATTGTTAACATATTCTACGTAGATACTGATTTTCAAATCTGTCTTATTTTGCTACGTACATTCCACATAAAATCTTACTGAAATCCAGTTAGATTTTATGTAAGAATCGTGGATTGAGTTATAAAATACACTTTTAAAATTGACCAGCACATTTTTTGGTCTGATTCTGAGACAGTCTAAAAATGGATTTTTTCCGAGCCTCTCTCTTTCAAATACTTTGTCATGAATCGTTTAGGGGAAGTTTTGGAAAAAATCAAACCATCGAAATAGAAGTGGAATTCCTCGCGTAATAATCGCACGGATGACGCGACCAGGCATGCTCCTGAAGCTATTTACAAAAATAAAAGATGTATTCTAGGGCCTGCATTTTTCCGCGAAAACGAAAATTCAAGACCATTGAAAAACTTTGGAGATAAAGTAAAGTCAACTATCATGCAAGTGTTTTTAACAACAGAAGCTGATGTTTTGGCTCCCTATCTTCCCGATAATGAAAGATTTACGTCGTATAGGTAAGTTCGTTCAACCTTATGCGTCTCAAAAGTTTCAGATATTTTAGAACAAATTACCAATCTCTCAAAAATTGAGCGTCAAGATTACGCAGAAAAACTATGGATCTTAGAAATTGAAATTTTGTCGTTCACTAAAGAAATTTGAGCCCTAAAAAATTCGAAAGCACCAGCGTGGAAGAGCCAGTTTTTAATTTTAAGTCCTGTATTGTACAATCAAGGGCTTTTACAAGTAAGTGGCAGAGTCAAATCTATTCCGAGGAGTTACATAAGGTTTCAACAATTTACTTAAGACAGAAGACATCTAGTCACGCAGCTTTTGATAAAACATTTTCACGAAGGATTTCTTTATTGGGGAACGGAAATGGTTTTAAATGGATTAAAATAGCTGTACTGGATATTAGGTGCACGCGGTATATAAAAAAATACAGTTCACAATTGCGGAATTTGTAAAATTTTACGAGCTCAGCCTCCCAATCCTATAATGGCAGATCTCCCGTCTTCACGCTTGGGTTACGATTACCGTCCTTTCACTTTCTGTGGAATCGACTACTTCGGTCCTATGTTAATAAAGATAGGTCGAATACGAGAAAAACGCTGAGTTGTAATTTTTACATGTCTCTCTACAAGAACGATTCGACTCGATGTAGCTTACAGTTTGACTACATACTCGGCCATTATGGCAGTTCAAAGATCAATTTGACCTGAAAATTTAATCCTCCTACAGCATCTCACATGGGTAGTGGGTAGAGCATGGGAAAGGATGATTATAATCGTCACGGAAACTTTAAGAGTTATTTCAAAAGAGAGAGTCACAACTGAAGAAATTCTAAAAACTTCTTCTGTCAATCCTTGTTATAAGAAAGCCCTAATGCATAACCACTTTTTCTTTGGTGCATCTTCCGGTACACTATATTTTCAGGAATTTGAATATCAAAATACTTGTCCTAGAAAACAATGGTAGTACACTCAATTCGTTACGGATTGTTTTGGGTGTCGTTGGTTTCACGAATATTAGCCATCACTAATACAAAAAAAAAGTGGTTAAAGACAGATTTTCACTTGAAAACTGGTGATCTAGCATTAATTTTGGATAATCAAACACCACGAACTACTTCGATAAAAGGCGTTATTGTAAAAACTTTCTTAAGAAAAGACAAGTCAAAAGTGCTAATGGACTCCTTACTCGACCAACACGTAAGCCAATTGAATTCGGCGAATCAATATGATGTAATTTTTCTTTGAAAGGGAAGGATGTTACCAACATTTACTGTAAACATTACCTTCATTCATTGTTGACTCTGCACTGCTCATTTTTCAATATTGAAACGTATTTATTTTTGTATGCCTTTTTATTTGCTAGTGTTCTATTTTCACCGGTCAAAGGGCATACAGGACCCCGAGACCTAGGCAACGTGCGCTAATACGGATACCGTGTTTGGAGCTGTTTTTACCTGTCTTCGATGATTTGAAACACTATGAAAAGTCACGACATAATGATAGTCATTACGGGCGTTTTGCCATTTCGAAATAGAACAAGTAGTTGCGTAGTTACGCCATTGCCAGGCGACTTTCATTTTGTTATTTTTTCATCTTATGACTTGAGATTACGACTCACTTTGGTTCTCCTGTTTTTCGCTTTTTATAATCTTCTACTTAAATAAGAATATATTCTTTTTGCAATTAAATCGACGTTTTCTTATTTTTACAATAAAGAAGCCTGAAATGATTGCAGTTACTTTAGTGTAGGTATCAAATATGGTGAGAAAAGGTTAGACAAAGTAAAGGCAAGTATTGTTTATACGTGGAAGCTCCATTCACTCCAATGTCAGTTTTCAAGTGTTAAGTAAGTCCAAATTTTGTTGCTAATGCCACTTTTGCAGGGCAACTTTTTATTCTCTGTTAATTGTATCTAGTGGCGGCAAGTATACATTTTTTTGATTTGGCAGTTTTTATTTAGGTCAGGTAAATGAAGTGACACTCTAGGAGTGTCTGGACACTTACCCCCACTACTAAGCCGTTCACCATTTTCAGTCAAACAGTCTGGAATGCGTGAAATATGATTCGAACCAAATTCACTCTATTTCTTGAATGCTTACATAATAAAAATCTACATTATTATGCTGAAATATATTTTTAATTACGAATTAAAGATAACTAGCTCAAAATTTCTTAGGAAAAAAGGGTCTTAGCTGTGTATGTGAATGGAATAGAAAGTAAAGCGAGCTTAAATCTTAAGCCACGCACTCCGTACTGTTTGACTGAAAATGGTGGACATAGCAGTCGCGAAGGTAGGGGTCCAGATACTTCTAGAGTGTCACTAGGTGAATGTTCACACCATTGCCACCCCACGGCTAAATGGTGATATATCGCAATGAAAGAATAACATGTGATTGCTCTGTTTGTTATCATAAACAACATTTCATTTTTAAAAGAAAACTTTATTGTTATGTTTATAAATTTCTAAATAATCTTAATCTATATTATGATTTTTCTTTCGTTCCAGAGCATGCTATAAAAAATCATAAAAAATAACTTTACACCTCAGCTAAGATCGTTTTCTTATCTGTTTGACCACGGGTGCCTGAATAATCGTCCAATAACTCGTTAACTGATGAAAAAAGTGTCCATGCTGACACAGGAAACGTTTGTTGTCGCTCATCATAACATTCTTGTAAACGAAAAAAAAAATTTCCATGATACTGCGCCGAATAAAAGAACTTTTATCCCGATTTGCGGTAAACATAAGTACATAGTAGATATGAAGATCCTTTACTAAACTACCAACTAAACAGAGTTCTCATGCAAGAATAAAAATTTTTTTTGGTGTCATATACACTACGCTTGTAGTCAATGGCCATTATCGCAAATGCTGTAAATACAGAAATAATGTTTGTAGTAAAATCTTCTCATGACGCTATTTTCATACCCCTTAGTATTGTTAATAAATTTCTATGATAAAGGGGTAGTAAAAATGTCCATATTACGAGTTTAAAGTAATGAGTTGACTTAATACGTTTACCTACTTAAAAAATCAGTGAAATCTCCTTGAAAAAACTACTTTTAATCCAAAGTAACAGGTTAGAAAATTTTTATGTATTCCCTATAATCTTAAAAGATAATGTCTCTTTTTTGGGATGTTTTAGATTGGAATTATAATATTTCTCTATATCCAACATAGAATCATTACTACAAAACAAAGAACGTAATACGGTGGTAGTTATTTACAATTGTCATTGACATATTCTCATGCATAGAAAAAACTACAATTTTTCTATGAGTGCTTTTATCATACATCAAATATTGAATGTTAGCGTATCAAAAATTGTCAACTATAAAAAAGGGCCTATTACTTATAAGTTGTTGGTGTCACACATAATTTGGTTCTAGATAAAATGGCACGATTGTTACGTCATACAGTATAGTTTGAAAAGGAGATGATACCACTGCAATCGCATACGCTATCAACTTTTATATTTATTTACTAGTAGTCATGAAGAGTTTGTACAAAAACATTTCTTCCAGCACCAGCGTTGGCCGCGATGGTCAAAAATTTGCTGCCCACCGCCACCTTCAGAGCGCTTCTTTAACAGCGCCACCGCTGGCCAAGCTATGAACTATCGCTGATTTATACATATGATGTATTTATACCAGCGCCTATCACCCGACGACTCAGTACCCGAGGCGCTTACTTGCCACTAAAAGGATTAATAAAATCTTAAATAATATAAGTGTCACCTATGACCCGGGGCGCTTACTGGTCACTCCAATAAATAATAAAATCTTAAATAATAACAATAGTCCCTATCACCCATGACCCGGGGTGCTTACTGGCCACTCTGTTGATTAATAGATTGTTAATACTACAAGCGCCTATCACCCAATGACCCAGAGCGCTTACTGGTCACTCTGTTGATTAAAAAACGTTTATGTATAACACAAGTGCCTACCATCCGATATCCGGAGGCTCTATTTACAATTAAAAAAAAAAAATGATTCTAGACGAGTATATAGTTGAACAAAATAGATAATGAACTATTAATAAACACGGAAGCTCTCATTGGCTTATCATATAGAGAGATATTAGTAAGAGTGATAGTCAATTATTTATTAATAATATTAATTATTAGAAACGCAACGACTCATGATGCAACGTATAATAAAGATTAAGAAATCTTAAAAAGATTTTGAAACTGATAATTTATTAATTAATAGGCCTTAACAACACTTGGACAATTATATGGTACATCCCTTAAAACACTTGTTTTTTGTACTGGTGTATGGAAATGTAGCATCCAAAAAGTACTATTTTATAGGGTTGCTATGTCATCAATTTAATATTTCAATAAATTGTGAAATTTGACAAGGATCTGTGGTAATAGATGCTCGTGTTATTAGTTAATAATTTATTATTTAGTAGTGCAGCCAGTAAACGCCCCAGATTATTGGGTGATAAGTGCTTGTGTTATTATTTAGAATTTTACTATTTATTAGAGTTACCAGTAAGCGCCCCAAGTCATCGGGTCATAGGCGCTTGTATAATTTAAGATTTTTTAAATTATTTTAGTGACCAGTAAGTGCCCCAGGTCATTGGGTGATAGGCGGTTGTGTTATGAATCAACGTTTTTTTTTTTTTTTTTAATGTGTCTAGTAAGTGCCCCAGGTCACTTGGTGATAGGCCCTTAGGTTATTAGTTAACATTTTATTAATTCATAGAGTGGCTAGTAAGTGCCCCAGATCACTGGGTAATAGGCATTAGTGTTATATGAGTTAACATATTATTATTTTATAATGTGGCCAGTAAGCACCCTGGGTCACCGGGTGATAGGCACTTGTGTTATTAATTAATAGAGTGGCCAGTAAGCGCCCCGGGTCACCGGGTGTTAGGCACTTGTGTTATTAATCAACATCTTATTAATTCATAGAGTGGCCAGTGAGCGCGCCGGGTCCTGAGTCATCGGGTGATAGGCGCTGGTATATATACATCATATGTATACATCAGCGATAGTTCACAGCTTGGCCAGCGGTGGTACTGATAAAGAAGGGCTCTGAAGGTTGCGGTTGGCAGAAAACTTTTGACCATCGCAGCCAACGCTGTCCAGCACCTTGTTTACCACTAGATACCGCTGATAAATCAAACTTTTTTGAATAACTATACGTGAATAAAACAGACGTTTGTTATCTGATGCAACGGTACTACTGCTGCACGTATGCTGTACGGTATGCTTGCATGGATGCGTGTGCCCCTCTTTACGCAGTAAAAACTTCCGATGTTCCTAAAAACAGGAGAGAAGTTGGACGTTTCATAAAAATTAAAAACTCAGCCATCAGACTTTGTCACTCCTTATTTTTTAAGGGGTTTTTTTTTTTACTTTCTCACACCCACACATACCATAAAACGATACTTTACAGACACACTATGTCTATTGTCTATTGTCTTGGTTCGTAGTTCAGGGCATTGAAAACATTAAAAACATAGTTACGCAGGCACACACAATGCCCTACAGAAACAGCTTTGTTATGTAGGAAGATATATATACTAACACACATTTATACCATATCGTTGTTTGTGTAGGATATTTCACACAAACCCTCTACAGCCCCCATGGATCTTCGTTGACCCCCCACTGCCCTCTCCCTATCGACCTCCACAAAATACAGTAAATCTTCGTCATTTTCTCCCATATTTTGCCTAAGTATACTTTTTGTCTAGACACCACACTATCCCCACATCTACCTCACAATTTTCTTACAGCCCTCTAGTGACTCAATACATATTCTCCACTGCCCCCGACACAATTTTTCATAACACTACTACCTCCCTACAGCCCCCCACATAATTTTTGTACAATCTTATGAAAACCTAACAAACCATCGAGGTCCCCGATATCTAGTCTTATACATACATGTATGCATATTATTTAATTTTAAAATTTAGTATATTTACAAACTTCGATGCGACATAAACTTTAAAAAAGAACTAAAACATAGGTGTTTACATGTTAGTGAACATGATTCGCTGGTGTTATATATATTCAAAATATGGTAAATGTATGTGGAGGTCGTTCCGTAACTAATAAATAGTTAAGTCATTTATATAACTAAGAATAAGATCATACATAAATGTGTATTAATTCTTATCTGATTTGTACGTAAGTATAAAGTTCTTGGTGCGCTAAAATTTTCCAAGTTATACTGATGATGAACTCCGTAAAAAAAATTAGGTTTTTATTTGTCTATGTATGATATGATAAAAATACATAAATTAATTTAAATAATACTTAACCAATCAGTGATAGAAACCGTGGCAGTATAGCCCCGGTTAGGAGGTCAACTCACAGAACCAGTCAAGTAATTTGGTTTTACTTTTTATTTTAATCTTAAAATGAAATGGCAAATTTATATTTTAAATGTGGGACAGTCTGAAAGTTCGTATATTACTTCGACAAAATAAAGATTTAAAAAAAATAATTTTAATATAAATTTTCATTTTTTTTTATTGCAAAATCACTAGAACTTTGCGAAACATGTATCCTACCAGTTGCCTTACCACATATGATCTTTTTGTTTTGTAAAACTTATTCTCACGATACGACATTATTATCTAAGATAACTGATTAAAATTACAAATATAAGTCCGTAATGACTTTTCATTGATTGAATGAACACTATGTCGATTCCTTTGTATTCTATTAACTTGATTACAAGTGAGAATGCAAGAAGTCACATCAGCTATCCTTTTTTTAAGCTTAAAATTCTATAGAATGAACACAACAAACTCAATGTTATAATTCTTGTTCTTCAAAGTAAGTTGTTAGAGAAAAACGAACTTCCAGGCCAAATCTTAATACTTTGAAATGACAATTGTGATTGATTTTGTTGTCATCATGAAGAATAATAAAGAATCACTACCACTACTATACAATTACTATATTGCACAACAAGCAAACATGTTTAACAATAAGACAATCGTTTTTGAATAAAAAATACTAAGAAAATAACAAATTTTAGCACAGTTTTAAATAATCACAATTAAAAAAGATGACACTTTAAAGGTAAAAAATATGGTGTACCTAAAACTTACTCTACTAATTATTGAAAAATGTTAAATCAAAAACAAAGCACTCATGTACGTCCTTTTGTAAACCATATTAATAAAACAATCAAAACATGAAAGCACGTAAATGCCGCAGTTCAAATAATTTTACTTTGCTAAGGTAAATACACGACTTGAATTTTCCGTGCAATGCAATGAAAATACGAGCACTAACCAAGATTAGCAGGGAGTAGTGGGGTGAGCCAAGGTAGAACTAAGCCTTTCAGTATACATCAGAGGTTACCCTAGTGTACGTAGGATGGCTCGGTATAGTCTCAAGCTGCATATGTATGCGTGATTAAGTGGAATAGATGAAAAGCTTGCCCTTGAGACTTTGAAAAATATCTGGAGGCTCTATAGATCCTCCCTAGATAACACTATTGCTGTGAACGCAGTCTCTGCATAAAGTAAGTGTTAGCAAAAAACAATACTGTTACAGACTGTTAACGACATCCAGAACATTTACAACGTTTTTTTTACATACAATTTATCAAGTACATGTTGTAACGTTTTTCTTGTAAGCTCCCCACCATGTACATGGTGGTGTAATAAAATGAGTCCTTATGGACCCTACGTCGATGTATGCCAGTACCTCTCACGGAGAAAAGGAACTCGTACAGATGCAATGTAAATCAGTTTCTCTATTCGTTTTTTACATGCATAGGTGATAGTTTGGACAAACGTCCGATTAAGAAAAGCATATACTATACCCCAAGAAACTGAGCGATGGAGTAGGGGTACAAAAGGCAAAGAGCGAACGTTTGTTGTCCTCGCTAAATAAGAGATCAAAGAGGTTCGGAGAGGATACGAAAATCATGCTCTACTAATAATTTTATCCTTTTTACATACGTATCTACGAATGATGAAAAGCTCCGCTCACTAAAAACTCAAGGACGACACCACTGATGCTAAAAATAAGCAAGGGAACAAAAAGATCATGCACTTATCACCGAGGTTCGCAAAATGAATCAAGCAGTAGATTTGAATAAACGACTTTATGTGAGCAAACAAGAATTTTACCAGAATTCGTACGACTAACAACGAAAAAACAACAAAACGAATTAATGTGCATTTCTTAAGCATAAAAAAACAATAATTAGCATACAAACAAAATGAAACTGATAAGCACTTAAGCAAAAGTAAAGTGAGAAGAAGCATTTAAGAAAACAAAGTTGTACATTCAGGCAGTAATAAAGGGTGCCCTTGTAAAATTGTGGTTATGCATGTAAAAAATTCCAGTCTTTTATTGAAGCAATACAGAATGAAAACTTAAGACTCTACAAATTTGTGCATTAAAGCTGTTATTAAAATTATGTCAAAATGACTGGCGATAAAATGCTCAGCCTAGTATATCCTAAGCTTTGGAACCAGAATAACTGAAAAATTCAGATGAGCCAGAGTTAAACCTAGAATATACCAGAGCCCGTGTCTCTTCAGACCTTGAAAACAATAGATCGATTTCAGGGGTTGGCGCTGCTCAAGCTCGTTAGGCTAGAGGCGGCTATATGGGGAGTAAAATGTCTATCTAATCTAGATGGTAATGCTGGTATTGTGTAACAAAAATGCATCTGGTTAAGTCGCCATCACCGTACGATTCTCACGTGGATCATCAATTACTCTACTTTTTACGCACGCCTATTTAAAAGGCAAAAGTATGGCAATTACTATGGCTACAAGTAATATGTGTTAAATAGCAATTATTATAAAATAGCAAGATAACATGTATGTACTGATGGTACAGCCCTTTATACAGTAGTGACATTTAATAATTTTTAAATTTTTACACTTTAAACTACAAATAAAATATAGTGGTTATGCGTATCATGTGATAAACAATAATAACGTTCAATTACCCATAAATCGCGGCAGCATAGCACCTAATTTTCTTAGCTTTCACTTAAAGACATGAAGAAACAAAATTTTTTTTATGAATATGCTATAGGATTCCGTTAAAATAAAAGTTGGATTATGTAGATACACATATCGAAACTTGAAAAGTAATTCACTACAACATTACGCCTGCAATAAATAACATTTTTTTACAACATTTTTTGTAACATATACAAATGTGCCTAAGTATTGTTAAAATTTTTCATTATTTTGTAAATTGCTTTTCTATCACTTGGATAGTTTATTTGACATGACTGCAACTCATTATAGAAAATTTGCTTCTTTTCTGTTACAATCAACTTGTGGCTTCTTACTCATTCCTGAGCCAGATGCCGTCTACACAATACTTACAGCAGTGGGTGTAAGTATTATACGTATGGCTTGAGGTAGTTGATCCCCACATTACGTGCTATTGTTCTGATTGACAATTGGTGCATTGACGCTCACATCTTTTTTCATATTTCGTGGAATACATTCATATCTACGACGTGGTATTTTTATAATATAAATTATAATAACTGTTCAGTAAACTTCTATCGAAAAGTGTAAGGATCAGAACTTTAATCTGACCCGGAATCTGTAGACCCCTCATGGCTGATTTTTATTTATTTAATAAGACAAATTTTCATTGCATTATTACTTACATTTTTTTTAGCAAAAATAGATGCTTGACGTTTAAAAGATAAAGAAAGCGTGGGCAGGGGGCTAATAATGTAGAAGAAGTAAGAAATAACACTTTTCTGCTGTGAAAATAACTTAGGATTTCTGAAGAGAATTGTGTAAAGAGGGCAATAATGAGTCACATTTTTTAGGAGAAAATACAAAAATTTAAATCAATTTTTATCATCTTGTTTTAATTTTGCTCAAAGTAAAAAAAATGTAGTAGGTTATTGTAGTAGGAGGATTTTCTACGTCTATCCTACACCAATCAGTTACATATTATAGAAATGCACACATACACACAAACTCAACATATGGGATTTAGCCCCTCCGTGCGCTTTGTATGTCAACTTGCCGTTATTTTAACCTAAATTTAATGTCGTGTCATTTATAATAAAGTATTTTGTAAAAGAGTATAGTTTTAAAATTCATATGAATCTATATAAATAGATCACGTTTTATTTAGTTTTTAACTATAAATATGATGCTTGAATATCTTTATTCTATCATAATGATAAATACAATATTTAAGTACAAAGCAACATTAATTGTTCATTATAAATATAATTATATTACACTGATAAAATGTTGTTAGTTGTAAAAATCAACTTAATAAAATGTTTTTCTCCTTATGTACGTCCTTTTGTAAACCATNATTGCAAATTCACAGATCTAGATGAAGCATTATGTGATCAATTGGTATATGGCATATAAGATCATAATACAAAAGTCTCTCTATTCAGCGAAGAAAAACTGACCTTCAAGAAGGCAGTTGAAATAGCAATAAGAGTCAAATACAAATGTACGCAGATCAAACTCGATGATTCATCACATGGGACAGCAATCAAGGTCTTCTAACAACAACAAGGAGGGCAAATGACACGTGGACAGCAGAAACTTTCCACACTCATCGATGAATATCGGTAACAATAATAATAGTAATAAGCGAAAATCTTATACGAATGAAAGTACGCTTGCTTCGATGAAAATTTGCTTTTGTTGCGGCAAGAAAAACCATAATACAAAAGATTGTAAATTTTGCAATAAAACGTGTAATTTTTGTAAAAAGTTGGACATTTGGAAATTGCTTGCATTCAAAAACACGGTAAAAAACATTTATTCGAAAACGTTACGATTCAAAATACAAAGCGAGAAAATTGTAATCTTTTACAAGACGAACAGACTGATTCGGTCGAAGAAGAAATTGAGACTGATAGTAATTTTTATTCAATTATTGAAGTGAATAATATTGAATGTAACGATAAAATAGAAGCAAAGCCACAATTTATTAAAGTATTAATTAACGGCATTTCAATTAATATGGAACTTGATACCGGAACTTATGTATCAGCTATGTCTGATTTTAACAGATTAAAATATTTTCCAAACGTCGAACTTAAACAAAGCAGTCTTCTTTTAACATGTTACGGAGGCGTACCGTTGAATCCTATAGGCAAACTAGATGTTAAAGCTAGATTAAAAGACGATAAAAAAACTTTAGAATTATATATAATTAAAGGTACAGGTCCGACGTTATTAGGGAGGCAATGGCTGAAAGCTTTTGATATGTGGCCGATGAAAATCGAATCGAGCATACAAACGAATATTGTTTTAAAAATCGACAGTAACACAGTAAGACAAGAAATGCTTTTACTATTTCCAATGTTATTTTCTGATACGCAAGGTTGTTATGAGGGTAGAAATTTACACTTAGAGTTCAAAGAAAATGTTAAACCTATACAAATGAAGCCACATCACGCGCCTTTTGCTTTAATGCCAAAAATTTCAAACGAAATACAAAGATTAATTGATTTATGTAATTTAGAACCAGTTTCATGTAGCAAATGGGCAACACCGATTATTCCAGTTTAAAAAAAAATGGTGAAGTCAGAATTTGCGGAAATTTTAAATTAACAGTTAATCCACAGTTAATCATTAAGCGTCATCCTATTCCTCTCAAAGAGAAAATATTTAATACACTAAGGGTAGGAAATAAATGGTCGCAAATTGACCTTAAACATGCTTTTATGCAATTTGAGTTAGATGACGAATCTAAGGAAGTATTAACTATAATTACGCACGAAGGTTTGTACCGGTATAAAAAACTAGGTGAAGGTATGGCATCAAGTCCAGCTGAATGTCAGGATATTTTAGAGAATATTTTTAAAGGTATTAAGCACATGGAAATGTGATTATTATTTTTGAGAATAAAAAAAAATTTGAAATAAATATAAAAATGATTCTTTACAACAAGTTACAAGGAATAAAGAAGTTAAAAAAAAAGTCATAAAAATTTCACTTCTCTTACATTTTAAATAATAGTGAAAAAATAATTACACAAATAATATTCATGTTCCCTGATAGTTGCATTGAGATAATAAAAATTTAAATACTACCATTCATATAAATCATCTTTTATCATAAGTATTTTGACTTGTGAATTTGTGTACGAATTCACAAAATGATCTGTCACTTTTTTGTGTGTACAAATAAAAAATTTTTTCAATAACGTTTATTAGTGTAGAGCTCTCAACAGTTGTATTGCAAACATGTTTGATTACTAAGAAATTTATTACACGGTATTACCATAGAATTATTTGCCTAAATTGTTTAGCTTGGAAATTTCATTGCTCTGTACATATAGTTGTCAGAGATAATCTCTGTTTTTTCAGAATAACAATTTCTTTTAAAATTGTTCTGCATTGCAAAAAGTTTACTTTGGTGAAAGACAGCTCTGAAAATTAAGAATGAGAAACTTATCTAAACTTTTACGGTGCAAGTGAATGTACAGCTCCTCGATAGCTCAAGTGGTAGAGCAACTGTCTAGTAAACAAGAGGTTGTGTGTTCGATCCGCACCCGGGGAGAATATTTTTCTCATTCTTATTTATTTCTTGGGAAAATTTTCTTGAAGAAGAATTAATCTGGTTTGGTATTATGAGTCTTAAATACATTGGACATTGAGAAAAAGGGCATGTATGGAGGATATAGAGTGCTTGTATTGAAAGTGCCACCATCTATGCATATGCACCTCTTGATACAATGATTTAGATGTATCAACATTCGCTTATATACCATTGGTCGTATGAATTTCTAAAAAGTTTACTTGTTTATTATCTAAGTTGTTGACTTAGTAATGAGATAGTTGCTAAACTATTGTGTAGTGTATGCTGACGAGTATTTTCATGTACAGAAGCGCGTGACGTATCAGAATGTACGTATGGCTAAGAGCGTAGGTGTATTCATGATAAGTGTAAGTGAGCTGGTCAGGCAACCGAGTTGGTGGCACACGAAAATTAGACAGAGCGGCACTGTAGCTTGAAGAAGCACGCGGTACCATGTCTACCCACTTTATTATAAACTTATGTACGTTATTCAAATTATTGTTAAAGATTTATTAATTCAGAAACTATTGCATTATTATCTATCATGTCTATCTACAATACATTACATTTGGCGACGACGATAAAAACTGAAAATTGGTGTAAACATTACATTTACGAAAAGGCAATTTCAACAATGAAAGTGTAAAGCGTGACGAGCGTAATCTATAAAGTGAACGTGATAAAAGTAAGGTTTTATCATGCTAAAACGTTCAAAGATTGACTTATGGACTTATCACAATTAAAAATTAAAGAAAACAGTGAAGAAAATCTATTCGATGTATTAAGTCAATTTTCAACAAAAGTTCTGTGCGAATGTCTTGTGTTGGATGATCTAAGAAGAATCGCTGCTAAATTACGTAAAAAACAAGCTAAAAATAAGATTACAAGTGATTTACAGGATATTGAACAAGCCAACATAGAAGTTAATTTATGGGATACTACAGAAGAAGAAACTACAAAAAAAACAGACTTGACTGAATTACAAGTAACGTCAGAGTCTAACGAAACAATGGCGTTCTCAACAGATTTCGAATTTCGAAAAAATAAAGATACGTGGGAAGAATATGTGGAACGCATGGAACTATTATTCATCGCAAATAAAATCACGGAGGAAACATACAGGTCGCTATATTACTTACAAAGTGCGGTGCGGAAACATACAAATTGATACGAGACTTGTGTGCACCTACAAAACCAAAAGAAAAAAAATTCGACGATATCGTAAAGCTAGTTACTGAGCACTTCACGCCAAAAAGAAGCACGGCCATGGAAATATGTCAGTTTCGTCAAGCTAAACAAAATCAAGGCAAATCGATATCGGAATTCGTGGCAAGATTAAAAGAATTATCGCTAAATTGCAAATTCACAGATCTAGATGAAGCATTATGTGATCAATTGGTATATGGCATATAAGATCATAATACAAAAGTCTCTCTATTCAGCGAAGAAAAACTGACCTTCAAGAAGGCAGTTGAAATAGCAATAAGAGTCAAATACAAATGTACGCAGATCAAACTCGATGATTCATCACATGGGACAGCAATCAAGGTCTTCTAACAACAACAAGGAGGGCAAATGACACGTGGACAGCAGAAACTTTCCACACTCATCGATGAATATCGGTAACAATAATAATAGTAATAAGCGAAAATCTTATACGAATGAAAGTACGCTTGCTTCGATGAAAATTTGCTTTTGTTGCGGCAAGAAAAACCATAATACAAAAGATTGTAAATTTTGCAATAAAACGTGTAATTTTTGTAAAAAGTTGGACATTTGGAAATTGCTTGCATTCAAAAACACGGTAAAAAACATTTATTCGAAAACGTTACGATTCAAAATACAAAGCGAGAAAATTGTAATCTTTTACAAGACGAACAGACTGATTCGGTCGAAGAAGAAATTGAGACTGATAGTAATTTTTATTCAATTATTGAAGTGAATAATATTGAATGTAACGATAAAATAGAAGCAAAGCCACAATTTATTAAAGTATTAATTAACGGCATTTCAATTAATATGGAACTTGATACCGGAACTTATGTATCAGCTATGTCTGATTTTAACAGATTAAAATATTTTCCAAACGTCGAACTTAAACAAAGCAGTCTTCTTTTAACATGTTACGGAGGTGTACCGTTTAATCTTATAGGCAAAGTAGATGTTAAAGCTAAATTAAAAGACGATGAAAAAACTTTAGAGTTATATATAATTAAAGATACAGGTCCTACATTATTAGGGAGGCAATGGCTAAAAGCTTTTGATCTGTGGCCGATGAAAATCGAATCGAGCATACAAACGAATATTGTTTTAAAAATCGACAGTAACACAGTAAGACAAGAAATGCTTTTACGATTTCCAATGTTATTTTCTGATACGCAAGATTGTTACAAGGGTAGAAAGATACACTTAAAGTTCAAAGAAAATGTTAAACCTATACAAATGAAGCCACATCACGCGCCTTTTGCTTTAATGCCAAAAATTTCAAACGAAATACAAAGATTAATTGATTTATGTAATTTAGAACCAGTTTCATGTAGCAAATGGGCAACACCGATTATTCCAGTTTAAAAAAAAATGGTGAAGTCAGAATTTGCGGAAATTTTAAATTAACAGTTAATCCACAGTTAATCATTAAGCGTCATCCTATTCCTCTCAAAGAGAAAATATTTAATACACTAAGGGTAGGAAATAAATGGTCGCAAATTGACCTTAAACATGCTTTTATGCAATTTGAGTTAGATGACGAATCTAAGGAAGTATTAACTATAATTACGCACGAAGGTTTGTACCGGTATAAAAAACTAGGTGAAGGTATGGCATCAAGTCCAGCTGAATGTCAGGATATTTTAGAGAATATTTTTAAAGGTATTAAGCACATGGAAATTTGCATAGATAACATTTACTTAACAGGGAAAACGGATGAAGAACACATCAAAATTTAAACGTAAATTTTTGCAAGATTACAAGACACAGGTTTTCGCGTGAATTTAAAGAAATGTGATTTTTTCAAAGATTCTATTGAAATTCTAGGATATACAATAGATAAAAATGGTCTTAGTCCAAGTTATTCCAAAATAAAAGCAATTACAGAAGCCCCAGTACCTCAAAATCACAAAGAGTTACAAGCTTTTTTAGGGTTAATAAATTTTTATGAAAGATTCTTAAAAGAGAGGGCAGATTTCGTATGGCCATTATATGAATTATGCAAACAAAAAACGTGGAACTGGACTGAAGCTTGTCAAAAAGGTTTTGATTGGATAAAAAACCAAATTTTATCAGATAATGTATTAACCTTATTTAATCCTAATATACAACTTGTATTAGCGTGCGATGCAAGCCAGCGAGGCATGTCAGCGATACTTTCGCATAGGTTTGAAGATGGTACGGAGCGTCTAATTGCGTTCGCGTCAAAAATTATACCCAAAAATGAATTACATAGGGCATTAGGCGTACTCTAATAGTAGTGGATAGATTAATAAATAATCAGTAAACTCAAATGGTTATACTGCTAACTTCTGTTTATTATTGAACGACGTTTTGGGCCGTGCAGAAACAAGTTTCAAGGCCCTCATCAGGTTCAAATAAAATAATTGACCGCTCATTCGCAATAATGACATCTAGCGCGTTGCCTGACGTGACCCGTTTGAGCGGTCAATTATTTTATTTGAATCTGATGAGGGCCTTGAAACTTGTTTCTGTACGGCCCAAAACGTCGTTCAATAATAAACAGAAGTTAGCAGTATAACCATTTGAGTTCACTGATTATTTATGAATTACATAGGGCCATCATTGATAAAGAAGCAGGTGCAATAATTTTTGGCTTTAAGAAATTTTATCAAATTATATACGGTAATCACATTATTTTAAAAACAGATCACGAGCCCCTGAAGTTCATTTTTGGCAATAAAAATATATCGACAGTGTTACATAGCAGGCTTCAAAGATGGGCATATTTTCTCTCAGGGTATTCATATACAATTGAAGTAGTTAAATCTAAAGCAAACGGCAATTGCGATGCCTTATCACGTTTACCAATAAATGATAACACAGCAGTATTTTCAGACGAATTTTTAAATATTAATCATGTACAGAACGAAATTTCTTCATTGAATTTATCTATGGTAGCTGAAGCCACTACGAATGATTTGTTATTAAAAAAAATTGTCTCTTTCACTCGAACCGGATGGCCAGAGAAAAAACAGTTATTAGTCGAGAAAAAGAATTTTTATGACAAGCGCCATGAAATGAATGTTGAGCAAAACTGTTTATATTGGGGTCATAGACTTGTAATTCCTGATAACTTAAAAAAACTGATTCTTAATGATTTACATTCATCTCACTTAGGCATTGTTTAAATGAAACAAACAGCTAGAAATTATTTTTGGTAGTCGAATATTGATGTAGACATTGAAGCCTTGGCAAAAACTTGTAATATTTGTTTAGAATCTCGAGCAGATCCAAAAAAAACTGCTCTTACGCCTTGGCAATGGCCTACTGTACCATGGTCTCGAATTCACATGGATTTTATGGGTCCTTTTCACGGAAATATGTTTTTAATCGTAGTCGATGCACATTCGAAATGGCCAGAGGTAATTAATATGAAAAAAGATACAACATCGTGTAGATTGATTAAAGTTTTAGACACATTGTTTAGCTCATTTGGTTATCCCACTATGATAGTAAGTGATAAAATTAAGTTTTAATACTTCTTAGCATGCCTACAAAAAATAGAGCAAAGTAGATGAGCACAAATTTTTAACTAATACCGAAAAATGAAATATAATGGGCATGTTTCATGTTACAGTACATAACACTTAGTTCAAATGTTCTCACTCAATAACCATTCTATTTTTTGTGAAGTTCATTTAAAGTATCTGGTTGGCAAATCGTATTTATACCATGCGATATTTATACCACCTTTTGTTTTAAGTATTGTCACTTAATGGCCCATAAGTTTTGGCAAACAACATCAAAAATATTTTGATCGATGTCTGCCCACCTGCCCTACGATTGATTCTCAAATTGTATGTATGTGGTGTAACTATTTTAACTCTTCTTGTTTTACATATTCTCATTTAACGCCTACTTCTGTTTCGTTTATTAAATCAAAATTAAATTGATTAATATAGAAATAAGTTTATAGCTCATTTTTTCATTTTTTAAAATTATTCTGTTTATTATTCTATATAATTAAAGGTACAGGTCCGACGTTATTAGGGAAGTTAAAAAAAAAGTCATAAAAATTTCACTTCTCTTACATTTTAAATAATAGTGAAAAAATAATTACACAAATAATATTCATGTTCCCTGATAGTTGCATTGAGATAATAAAAATTTAAATACTACCATTCATATAAATCATCTTTTATCATAAGTATTTTGACTTGTGAATTTGTGTACGAATTCACNATTATTTTACTTAAAAAATTTTAATACATTATCAGGTCAGGAAGAGAAAGAAAAAGGAGACTGCTGAGTTGGACCAAATCTGGTCTTACAATCATGTAATACCCACGAAAAAATTTTACGTTTCACCAAACTTTCGCGAAAGTTCATGTTCGGCCAAACGTTAGCTAAACACGGGCAATGAGAAAATCTCAAATTTGGATTTTTGCTGAAATATTTGACTCAAGTTTAGCTAATATTCATCAAAACTTCGTGACACAAATAGCAAAATGTTTTCTTGAGTAATACATTAATAACAAAATTATCAAAAACATAAATTAAAAGTATATCAATTATCACGTCAATACACAAATGATAAGCACATACGACTTGTGAAAGAAGACGTACAGTAGTTGGTCTCAAACCTTGGGCACTGAAATTCATTGTGCGACACAAGCACGTTGAACCACTTGGCTATGACGAGATGGTAAATACCGTGACACGAATCGTTTACATATTGTACAAATGCAATTTTTTTCTTGAATTTACGTTATAAAATTAAATTTATAGTTTTTCTAAAAAAATTCCTTTGTCAATGTATTCAATTACAATTACTTGTATGTAAAGCAATATTTTTTTAATGGATTATCAAGGATATTATCTACAATAAACGTTTTAATCATGTTTAATCTTCTAATGTTAGGTGTACTTTTACTGTTTTCCATACAATTAATTGTAACGGAGTACATTGATAAAAGAATTTTGTTAGAAAAATTATAAATTTAATATTATAACATCAATTTAAAAAAAAACATAGCATTTGTACAATAAGTAGACGATTTGCATCACGGTATGTACCACCCAGTGATGCCAGACGGGACTGCATTTCCGTCAAAAGTATTTTTGTTTTTAACAAATAATAGCATCAATTAAATAAGAAACCTTAAAAAAATTATCAGTGGGCTCTAGTATTTTTATCTCAAATAAACTAAAATATTAATTAATAAACAAGCGCTTATAATACAATGACCCAGTATGCTCCAGTATTTTTATATTGAATAAATCAAAATGTTAGTTAATAAGCAATCACCTTTAACGGAAAAATTGAGTACACCCAAGTCTTGTTAATTTTCATTTATTATAATGTTAATNTTAGATCCTTTTATCGCTAAAGTGTATCGTGGATGGAGGATTTAAAGATAATATAATTTAGCATCAGCGCCGAAAGTACATTGTCGCAAAACAAAAGAGAGGTTTATAAAGCACATATAATTACAAGCAAAAATAAATGTATTCTACTCTCGATTAGAAGAAGTTCGATATTTTAATATTCTAAAACTTTCGGCAAAGTAGTAACTCAAAATCTACTCATTTTTGTCAAATTGAATTCAATACTAAAAATAATAATTTTCTATCAAAAAATAAAAAAATAGTTAATAAGTTACATTTATCTCTAACAGATCGCAAAAGAAGTATGCTTTTATCATTTAATTAAAAACAAGTTAAGAAGGTTAATACATAGGTGCCTTGACTAATTGATAGTTTATAGCTGATGATATTTTTTTAATCGTCCAGTAAAAATTATCTTATAATAATGTGCATTTGATTTCTTATTTGTTATCAACTTTAATAATCATTATTATTTATAACTTCGATATTAAGTAAGTATTTAAGACTTCATATCACTCTGCACCTACAGTTTTTGCTGTTTAATAATTTGAAATCTTATTAACAATTAAAAAATCGCCCTGAACTATATAACGCAGTGCATTAAAATCCTTTAGTTTTTATAGATATATCTTTACACAAATATTGTAGTATACTTTTGAAATAAAGCTGCACATTTGATTTTTCTTAGTGATAATTAATGCAAGAGATAATTAATTAAGAAAAAAATATAGTAAACTTCTATACCTTTTTTTTACAAGTCGCACGTGCTTATCGTTTCTGTGTTAAGATGATAGTTAAGATATGTTTTGTTTCAAATTTACATTTCTTATCATTTTTTTATCATTCTATTATTAAACGAAAAATTTTGCTATTTCTGTCACCCAGTTTGGATAAATATTAGCTAAACTTGAGTCAAATATTGTAGCAGGAATCCAAGTTTGGTATTTTTTTATTTTCCGTGTTTAACTAACGTTTGGCCAAACATTAATTTTTGCGAAAGTTTGGCGAATCGTAAAAATTTTTTCGTGGATAGTGTAACAAACCAATTAAACATTAAATCAATTGGTGTGTTAAAATGAAATTAAAGTATTAAAAAAAGTTGAATTTCGTGTAGAAGACGAATATCCTACAATTTATAGAAATACGTAATTTTTAGTTGATTTAGAATATTAGTTAAGTTAATTGTTGTATACATCAATTACTTAAAAAAAGGTAAATAAACCAATCTCTAAGGGACTACAAACTATAATTTTTATGTAATAATCCTTAAAACGGAGGAGAAAAGAAAAAAAGAAGGATATTAACAAATGAGTCACTATTTTCTGGCTAATACAAAAATAGTAGACATCTACTACTTCATCTGTTAACTACTAAAAAAACAGTGTACATACGTTTATTATGAGAATTTGAGAATGATACTACCAATTGAAAAAAAGTCGTACGCATACACTGCTTTTTTAACTAAGAATTTGGAACCTAGAACCTGACTATCCCCTAACACTGAGAGTTTAAAAAAAAAATTATATTATGAGTAAATAGATTATTCTTTTTAGGAATCATGTGCATAACTTGAGTTTGACTGATCTCACGGAGCAACAACGTTTGACATGGTACTCACCAGATATGGACGTTAAAATGTGTCAAGTGAAAGGCAAAGATGAAGAAAACTGTCAAAACTATGTACGCATTCTAGCTAAAAGTGGTCAAAATGGTCTACTTGTTTGTGGCACAAATGCTTTTAAGCCCATGTGTCGCAATTACGATGTGCACGCTGGCAATTACACAGTGACAAATGAGAAGTTAGCCAAGGCTTTATGCCCTTTTGATCCTCAGCACAACAGTACCTACGCTTATGTAGATGGTGAGCTTTTTACTGGTACAGTTGCTGATTTTACTGGGATGGATCCCATTATATATAGAGAACCATTGCAGACTGAGCAATATGACTCCATGAGTCTTAATGGTAAGTAGCTAAGTAATATTTATTTTTAATCATTATCTCTAAGGTAGTAACAAATACACTTTTTCTTGTAACATTATCAAACTATTTCTAATAAGGATTTAAAACTAGTCGTAATAGTTTAAATATTTTATTAACTCATTTGAAATAAATTCTCAAAGCCAACTAGACTTGATGAATATATTTCTTGCTTTTTTAAAAATTTTTGAAATACGAGGTGTGATCAAAAAGTAAGGTGACTTTTTGAATTGCGCGCGCTCTTTACACTCTAAGTTAAATTTTTTTTTATTATGTTGGTACACTAGTCACGATCATATGTTCATAGTTTTTACTATATAGCATGTGTTGTTTTTATGTGAGAGACTTAAAGGTTAGACTCGTGTTTGCTTACTCGGCGATTTCTTTTTGTTGAAAATAATGGAGTAAAGAGTTTGTTTTAATTTTTGTGTAAAAAATGGTATTAAGTGCTCAAAAACTTTTGAAATGTTGACAGTGGCCTACGGTGATTCAATTATGAGCAAAAAAATGTCTATAAGTGGTATAAGTTATTCCAAGAGGGCCGAGAAAATGTTAATGATGAACCTCGCTCTGGGCGACCCCAGCACGTCAAACACCGACGGAAATGTTCAGAAAGTGAAAGAAATGGTGCTAAAAGATCGTCAAATCACGATTAGAGAAATAGCTGATGATCTTGATATATTGTTTGGCTCATGCCAATCAATTTTGACGGATATTTTGGGTATGAGACGTGTATCCGCGAACACCATGATAATGCATCTGCGCACAAGTCGTTATTAGTTAGTAGTTTTTTGGCCAAAAACAGTACTCCCATCATGCCACAGCCACCATATTCACCAGACTTGGCCCCCAGCAAATTTTTCCTCTTCTTAAAATTGAAAAAGCCTATGAAAGGACGAAGATTTGCCACGATTGAGGATATTAAGGCTACATCGCTAGAGGAGCTCAAAGCAATACCCAAAATAGCATTTCAGAAGTGTTTTGACGACTGGAAAAAGCGTTGGCACAAGTGCATTGTATCTAAGGGGGGTTATTTTGAAGGAGATAACATAGTTTTAGACAACTAAATAAATATTTTCTTATAAAAATGAAAAGTCACCTTACTTTTTGATCACACCTCGTACACCTCAATGAATAATAAAAACTATTTCAAGATCTGATTTGTTTTGCATTCAAGACGAAATGTTGTAATATTCAAAAATCTCAATTGATCTTTTTTTTCTCTTACCTGGCCTAAACTATGATCTTAGCATTTAGAATGAGTTGAGTCACAAGCTACATTTATACACCATATAGCTACGAACACTTATAAAATCATACTTCAAATATAAGCTATTTATCAATGATATCTCATGCGTCATCTTAACAGTACCTTGGTAGTACCACTCTGTATAATTTTTAAATATAGTATGCAAGTAACATAATACGTCAAAGACTATTATGTTAAATAAAAGTCACCCTAAAAAGCCAAAACAAATTAAATCTACATTGTTTGAGATTTGGCCTCCGCAAGATTAAGGAGGTGTATTGCTGGATTGGCTTCCTCTCGAAATTAATAAACTTGAATAGCAGGTGAAAGAAAATAAGGCAGGAACAAAGAGATTTTCTTTTAAAAAGAGTTTAATGAAAATAATAAAAAAAGCTACAATTGGTTACAATGTGTATGCGCGCGTGCGAAGCACAACTTGTTCGCTCGGAGGTAGCGGCGCGAGAGAGCGAGCTTGAGCCGACGACACCACGCAGCGCGCTTGAAGCCGCTGGGCTAGAATAGCCTCCCTACTCCTACCTATCCGAAGTATATGCCACTGCCGAGTACGCACGAGCTACCTGAGTCTCGTCGCTGAGACCATTTTCACTTAGTATAGCAAAAGCTTATACATACCGCCAGCCCCGTCGGAGACACCACACATACTATAATAATGCGTAAAATAATACATGATCGAAAGTACATTTTTTTGTTTTTAAAATAACAAACAAAACACCAATTATTTCGTATTTACATAAAAACAAATTAGATCCTTTTATCGCTAAAGTGTATCGTGGATGGAGGATTTAAAGATAATATAATTTAGCATCAGCGCCGAAAGTACATTGTCGCAAAACAAAAGAGAGGTTTATAAAGCACATATAATTACAAGCAAAAATAAATGTATTCTACTCTCGATTAGAAGAAGTTCGATATTTTAATATTCTAAAACTTTCGGCAAAGTAGTAACTCAAAATCTACTCATTTTTGTCAAATTGAATTCAATACTAAAAATAATAATTTTCTATCAAAAAATAAAAAAATAGTTAATAAGTTACATTTATCTCTAACAGATCGCAACAGTTAAAATAAAGGTTCGCATTATCTTATAAAGTACATGGTACGATGCGAATAACAATTTGCAACGCGAAAAGTATCTAAGTAACAAAATTGTACATAAGGAAAATTATCATTTACTAATTTATAACATAAATTTTTATGGCACTCAGCCATCAATCTTTCGCAATAGGTAACGGACACAACTTTATCACAGGACGCTTAAAGGTGGAAGACGCGGTTTTAACTCTTGCCACGCGAACAATATCGTCAGCCCCTTTTATAACCTGGACAATTTTTCCAAGTGGCCATTTTGATGGTGGAACATTGTCATGAATGATAAGGACAATAGATCCATCCTCCAAATTTGGTTCTGAGTTGCACCATTTTGTGCGCTGTTGAAGGGCGCGTAAGTACTCTTTGCGCCAACGATTCCAGAAATGGTCTCTCATCTTTGATAGCAGTTTCTAACGAGCGAGGGGGGACAGCTTTTCGTTCGCAACACTAGACTCGGGCACTGAAACAATCGGTTCACCTATTAAAAAATGGCCAGGTGTCATTGGCATTGGGTCGTTAGGGTGGTAGCTAAAATGAGTTAAAGGTCGAGAGTTTAAGCAGGCCTCGACTTTGCAGAGCAACGTGCTTAATTCCTCGAAAGTCAGTTTGGTGTCGCCAATGACTCGACGCAGATGCATCTTCACAGAGCGCACTTCTGCTTCCCAAAGCCCACCGAAATGGGGGGCAGACGGAGGGATGAATGACCATTCCACGGTGTCATTAGAAAGAGCTTCAGCAGATTGTTTATAAAAGCTTGAAGCCTCGGTGAACATTTGTCTTAGCTGCTTATCTGCACCATGGAAGTTGGTTCCATTATCACTCAAGAACGTTTAGCAACGACCTCGACGAGCGGTGAACCTTTGATAAGCAGCAATGAATGCTGAGGAAGTCAGGTCGGATACCACTTCCAGGTGGATGGCTTTAGTTGCTGTACACATAAATAAACAAATGTAAGCTTTCTGAGATTTTCTCCCTCGTCCCCGAGACATAAGTATACGAACAGGCCCAGCATAATCAACTCCAGCAGTCAAAAACGGTCTTATACCTGTAACTCTACAGACAGGAAGGTTTTCCATTTGAGGTTGTGCATGTCGGGAGGAATAACGGGCACAACGAACACATTGATCTATTATACGATGAACAAGGGAACGCGAATGGATTATATAGAATCGATCTGAAAAATAGATTCTAGTTTGAAGTGGGCCACCATGAAGAGTTTGATGGTGTGCGTGTTTGACTAACAGAGCAGACAAAGGACATGCTTTGTGTAGCAAAATTGAATGTTTTTCACTGTAACAAGCCAAGGGCGCATTTTCTATACGTCTTGCTGATCTAAGTGTCCCAAGGTCGTCTAAAAATGGTTTGAAGGAAACTAGTCATGATTTTGACAGTAACCTATTCTCAATTTTTAAATTTAAAATATCTGATCCAAAAAAATTGAGCTGTGAGTATTTAATCAAAATATCAATGGCTTGACGAAGCTCAAGGGTAGTCAAGAACCCAGAGCGACGCGAATCTGGATTTTTAAGGTTGAAAGAGAATCAAAAGAGATAAGCCGTCACTCTAACTAATCGAGTAAGAGAAGAGAATTTTACAAGTAAGTCCAGATCTTCATTTAGATGACCCGTCAAGGCTGTTACTTTAGTTTTCATCCCTGGAACAATTTAGGGGGACTCAACACACGTTGGAGTAAGATCATGGTCTGGATTTTGAAGCCAATCGGGACCGTGCCACCAAAGCTTGAGATTCTTTAATTGAGAAGGAGTGATATCTCGGGTAGCGATGTCAGCCGGGTTCTTAGCAGATGAAATATAATTCCAATTTTTTGGTGGCAAAATGGACTGAATTTTTGAAACACGGTTTGCAACGAATGATGTCCATTTTGAGGCATGTCCAGAAATCCAAGCCAAAACAACTCGGGAGTCAGTCCATGCAAAATTTTTTAATGACTTAATATGTAGATCTATCTTAACCCTATCCAGTAATTCGGCCAATAATTTTGCTCCGTAGAGCTCCAGCTTAGGGATGCTTAAAACCTTGATTGGGGCCACAAGATTTTTGGCAACTAGTAAGGTGGATCGACAGACTTTATCCGATAACAAAATTCTCACATTTATTACGGCTGCATAGGCACGTTCAGAAGAATCACAAAAGCCATGCAACTCAATATGTGAGGCATTTTCAGAACTCATACCAAGCCACCTTGGTACCTTTATTGATTCTAACTGAACAAGAGATTCATAAAATTCATTTCATTTTTTTGTCAAAGAATCACTCAACGGGCTATCCCAATCAAGGTCTAAAAGCCAAGTATCTTGAATAAAAATTTTAGCAAAAATCAAGACTGGAGAGAACCAGCCTTGAGGATCAAAAAGGCGAGGTATTTTTGATAATATGACACGTTTTGTGGGTGGTTCAGTGGATTTTGAAGACATAGCCATTTTTATCGAAAAGGTGTCTGAGTGAGAATTCTACCAGAGTCCTAGAGCTGACACACCTTCAGCTTGAGGCAGGAATTTTGATTCTAGTTTACTTTCCTTTCACAAGCTTGACATGTTTGATGCCCATTTGCTGAGTGAGAAACTGCCAGCCCTAAGGATAGATATTAACTCTTGCTGAACAGCAAGAGCTTGAGCTTCAGTATAAGCTCCAACATAAAAATCATCCATGTAAGAATTATTAAGCAAAATATCAGCACCAAGAGGATATTTTGCTTGTTCATCCAGGGCTAACTGCTTCAAAACTCTCAAAGCAAGGAACGGTGCTGAGGTAAGACCATAAGTTATGGTATGCAAATCAAAACTAGTCAGAGCCTGTTTAGGATTATCACACCATAGAATTCGTTGCCATTTACGATCTTTGGGTTGAACTAGGATTTGTCTGAACATGTGAACTATGTCTGCAGTAAAAACATACTTGAACATCCGCCAACGGGTCAGAACAACCCAAATATCCTTTTGAAGCTTAGGGCCAGCATATAGACAATTATTTAAAGAGTACCCTGATGGAGAGGGAGACGAACCATTATATACAACTCGAATTTTTTTATAAGGATCCAATGTTTTAAAGACTCCGTGATGGGGCAAAAAATGACTATGAGTCAGGGGCGCGGATGAAACAGACATGTGGTCTAACACTTGATACTCGGACATAAATTCAATATACTTTGATGAAAAAGCAGGATTTTCTTGTAAGCGATTTTCTAACCCAAAGAAGAGTCGAGTGGCAAGTTTAACGTTCGATTGCAGGTACTTCTCTGGGTCAAGTTTAAAAGGTAATGAAACTATGTATCGACCTTCGCGATTACGTTGAACTGAATTGGTGAAAAGTTGTTCACACCTCTCCTCCTCTTCAGAGGGAATGGGATTATCATGGAGATCTTCAACTTCCCAAAATTTTTGTAAATCACAATTAGCACCCTTCTTAGTGTGAGAGACATCAAGGTCAAAATAATTGTCGGACAAACTACTAGATAAGCAGGTGATCAGGTTCTTTTCAATGCTGGTAGATGTAGAAAAAGAGGGTTCCCAAAAGAGCTCTGTATCAAATTTAACGCAAGATTAAAACGCTTGTATATCCTGAAGGGAACGACTGGGTTGGCAAGATTGAGGAGGACAAGTTTTACCAGATAGAACCCAACCAAAAATAGTAAGTTTAGCCACTGGTTCTTGTACTGAACCGGAGTGAGTACCATCTTTGTATGGAAAACCCGTTAGATCAGCCCCCAAAATAACATCAATTGGACCAGGAGTGGAAAAGGTTGGGTCAGCCAGCTTTAGTTGAGAAATATGAGGCCAATTAAGGTTTGTTACCCTTACACTTGGGGTGTTGCGGGTCAAATTGTTTAAGACTAGGGCAGTAAATGGTAATATTGGACCACAATCTGTAATTGGGGACACCGACAGACTAACCTCTTCCTTGATTTTTCCAGCTTTACAAGAATTTATTCCAAACACAGTACTTTTAACCAGACGTCTAGTCAATTTTAAGGACAGGGCTGCATGCTCAGAAACAAATGATGAGTTAGAAGCAGTGTCCAAGAGTGCCCTAAGTACAATCGATTTTCCAGATTGAGAAATAAGTTTGATTAAAGCCGTTGACATCAGTACCACAAAATTGTAAGGTACCGGAGGACAATTAGCCGAATAATTTTGCACTTCATCGCTAGAATCGTTTGATTCATTAGAATCATTAGAGTCATTAGATTCCTTATCAATCTCAGCTACATAAGATTGCCGATTGGGACCAAACTGTGATTGAGGTGTTTTTTGACGATTAGAACTTTTGCTTAAGGCATCATGCATCAAGATATGGTGTTTACCATTACAATAATTGCATCTATAGGAAGATTCACAAGTCTTTAAATCGTGTCCAGCCTTTAAACACAAAAAACACAGTTTGGCCTGTACAACATGCTCTTTTCTTTGAACAGGGCTTTGTTTCTTTGAACAGGGTACTAAATCTAAACAGGGCATGATTTTCAGAACAGTATTTGCAAAAATCATCAGACTTGCTTTGAATGGAAGCGCTAGAGTTCATTTTCGGGTTTATTTTTTTTTGTGGCTCGTCTTTCTGTGCCAGAGATGTCTCGAAACTTTAATTTTTCTGATTAACCAACGGCTTTGAGTGCATGCATGCGAATTTCCAAAAAATTACAAAGTTGATTAAATTCAGGTACTAACTTGCTATCACTCAAGGACGTTTCCCATTGGACGCGAGTAAATTTATTCAACTTCTCTGACAGAAAAAAAAACGAACCATTCATCCCAGACATCAATTGGTTTGTGAAGTCCTTTCAAAGCTCTTATTATTTGCTTAAAAGAGTTAATTAACGACCTAAGGTCCGAAGCGTCTTTGGAAGATTTCACTGATTCCAAATTAATTAATTTCCGTAAACATACATGAGATAATACCCATGTATTATCATATTGAATCTTTAAATCGGCAAAAGCAGACAAATAGCCTTCATTTGTAGGCGGAACATTCGCGATAACCTCTGTAGCTTCACCGATTAAACAAGATTTTAGATACAAAAATTTTCTTACATTACTTAAACCTTCTACTTGATGTACCAAGGCGTTGAACGGATCCTTAAAACTGGTCCACTGAAGTGGATTTCCGTCGAAATTAGGCAGGTCGATCTTAGGCAGCTGGATCTGCTGAGACACTGCCTGCGCCGTTGTGGTCGGGTTGTCCACTGGTTGAGGCCTCCTCGGTTGATGGCATGACATCGTCCTTTACGTAGGAAGTCTCATCAATATCCTTCACACGCATCAGCATGCGATGATTTTCAAGGAAGGCGTTCCAGTATTGTTGTACAACTTTTTTTCGGCCTTTAAAATGTGCGGTATTTTGCCTTTCTTGAGGCGTTTTCTTGAGGTTTGGCAAAGCATTGGCAAGTTTTTGAGCCAAGTCGTATTGTTCAGCTGATAACTCCGTAAGTGTAACCATGATGTCAATGTGCTTTCAAAAAAACATAGAAGCAAAGGAGAGAAGTTTGTGTTGCACTACAGCAACAGGGCGAGTACGTTCCACAGATAAATTTGCCCGCAGCAGCAATAGCACTGGCGCCGAAGACAAAGTCTTGCGCACCTAATCGAAAGGAGTTACAGTAACAGCAGCCTGGCCCAATGGCAGCCAGCTGAAATAAATAGATCGGAAAGCGCCGCACTACAGCAGCAATAGCAGCCTGGCCCAGCAACAGCCAGCTGCTGGGGAGAAAAAGAGAGAGAAAACGCGCCGCACTACAGCAGCAACGGCAGCTTGGCTCAACAGCCAACTGCACGAGAGGGAGAAAAAAGGAGAAGCACTGCACTACAGCAGCAATGGCAGCTTGGTTAAACAGCCAACTGCACGAGAGAGAAAGGAAGAAGCGCTGCATTACAGCAGCAATGACAGATAGGCTCAACAGCCAACTGCACGAGTGGTAGAGAGATGCTCTGACGATACGACGGCCACGAGCACCGCTCACCGCCCCACGTCCGAGAACAAGAGCCACCACACACGAAAAGATATCAGCGCACACACACACACTGCGGAGAGCACAACTACACGCTATGCTGGAGCAGTGCACGAGTCCAATAAATATGGCCGTCTCGCGCACCTGCAAGGAAAACACTGTTGAGCCGCAGCCAGTCCCGACACTAAAATGGCGGCCGACGACGACTCGTGTTTTGAAAAGGTGTCTGGGCTTGCGGTGCAGACGCGCGTATAGAGGATGCCACGTCCACGGCAAAAATACAAGCGTTAGTCAAGGGCGAAGAAAGTCAACTCACCAGCTCCCAGCAGCAAATTGCAGTAATGTGTTACAAGCCTTTCTTTCCCGGCTGATGCACCAGATGTTTGAGATTTGGCCTCCACAAGATTAAGGAGGTGTATCAAAATAATAAAAAAAGCTACAATTGGTTACAATGTGTATGCGCGCGTGCGAAGCAAAACTTGTTCGCTCGGAGGTAGCGGCGCGAGAGAGCGAGCTCGAGCCGACGATGCCACGCAGCGCGCTTGAAGCCGCTGAGCTAGAATAGCCTCCCTACTCCTACCTACCCGAAGCGGCCGCTGCCGAGTACGCACGAGCTACTTGAGTCTCGTCGATGAGACCATTTTCACTTAGTATAGCAAAAGCCTATACATACATAATAAATTTTTTGACTTCTTGAAACACGTAACTTTCTTATAGAACCTAAAATGGAACCTGTATAACCTGTACTCAATCAGACAAAAAAGTTATTCTAAACTTTAGTTAAATAAGTTTTTGAAGTAGTTGGTCATAATTTTTGTGGAAACGATTTTATATTTATTATTTTAATATACATGAAATGTTAAAACCTTAAGAAAGTTCTGTCCCTCGCTATAGTCAATGTGACGCTCTCTATAGTTTGGTATGTCGTCTGCCTCTCTCACTCTTGTGTGAAGACATTACCTTTTGTAGTTTTTACCATGATTATAATTTAAAATCTTTTCTCGCTAGAACCCTCAGCATGTTCAATAAAATTATATATGATAACGTCTACATGTAAACATTGGCTAACGAACTCCTAGAAATCCTCGTGCCTTCAAATTTCGACAGCGCCGTTTTTATGACATTGTAAATTTGTAAACAAATTTTTATTCTATTTTAATTGTTAATTCTGTAACCAATAAAACTCTTCTAAATTAGCTTTAATCATCGTGATGAATGAAAAAATTTTTTTTTCCAAGAGCTTGAATAGAAAATGAGTGCAGATAGAAATAAATTATCTTACGTTATTAAATTTGTGCTTGGGCACTTTGTAAGGGCGACGGCCCGATTCCGAGCTTTTTGCTCAGCCGAACATCCAGATTTGATCCACCTGGATTAGACGTTTCATTTTTTTTTTGGTCAAGCAGGAATACGAATTTTGTTTTATTTTGAAATACACGAGTTTGATTTTGAGATCCACGAGTTTCATTTCGAAATACATGAGTTTTTTTTCGAAATCCACAAGTTTTTTACTTAAGCCTTTTAGTAATTATACTCTCTCTTCTTTATAACCCTATTTTCATTTTTCCTATTCATATGCACACGTATGAAAAAAATTTTGAGATTTTTCTTTCATATTTGTTGTGTTGATCTGGCATATTTTTCATTGTAATATATTGTAAGGCCAGATTTTCTATTTTTTCATTTAACTAAATTCATTATTTTGCAAAAAAAAATAAAGACTTAAATCCTATTTCAATACTTTGGAATTAAATAAAAATTAAAAAAAAAAAATTGATACAAGGAATTATCCAGGTTCTCTAAGAAGACAAGAAATAGTCACTCAATAATTACACTTGCCCACTCAGTAGCATACGATTAAAAATAAATTCTAGTTTCCCAACCTTCTACGTCAATCTTGCCAGCGTTAAAATAATACGTATCAGTGCAAATGTAAGTCATGTTCGTCTGCGGCTAGATCGCTAGAATGCCTCACTGATGAGTTCCAGTGTGCGATCGAGGAAAAATCGATACTCTTAATTTTTTTTTATTAATCCTTAATTTTTTTTTTCAAACGTGTGTGGGTGCAATATAATGTGCGCACATGCATACACATGCGCGTGCGCATGCCCAAATAAATAATTCTGTTGAAATTGTCAACTAAAGTGTTGGAGCTAGATTGATTTAGATTATTAAAGTTCTTGTATAAGAAAGTTTTGGGAATAAATCAAGAATTTTAATATTTTTACTCCCGAGAAACATGTAACCGACGTGGATAAAAAAAAACCGTGACTTCTTAACCACAAGCGGTCCCTAATAGACATGTTTTTTACAGCATTTATGTTATGGCTCGTTACTTTATATTAAGTGGAATATTCATTTACTAATCTAATAATTAATTTTTTTCTAAAAACTTGACTTACAATATGCATGACTAAATTATTTCTTTAATTGTAATATTTTTTTTTTTACATGCCAAGTACTCAATTTCAAGCCTTTTGTTGTCGTTCTAAAGACCTCTTATTCCCCACACACATTGTGTCAAAAAGTTGTATACACTACACGTGCATGAAGTTACTCGACTAAAACGCATGTGTCAATCGCGTTCCCCAAGCACTATTATCGTTATGTACAGTTTTGTAACTTGAAAACAACGTTTTGTACTAGCAGTTTCTCTTTACATTATTAATTATTTAACATTTATTAGTTTGTTGATTCTAATTTAAGCTAATAAATATCCATTCAATTTTATTATTATTTTCTTGTCAAAACATTTTCCAACAAAGTTTTTTTATTGCTTTCGTCTTCTAACGATTACTAGTTTACTTATCCTCTCAAAATTTTGTGAATTGTAAATATGGTAACTTTTTGACTTCAACTACATTCACTGACATGTGATACAAGTCCATTGAAAATAAGATAAGTAGTAAGACAGGATATTTTTTTAAAATTTCTTATATATGTTGGAGTGCTCTACGTCCGGCTGCTTTGATAAGGGCACTACTATGGGCACTAAGCTCTTGGGAAAGGGACAAGGAAAGGGACGGGCGGCCTTCCATTACTGGGAGGGGGGTAAGGGGTAATTAGGCAATTTTTGCTGCGAGAAGGTCGCCTAATACCCTCCTCGAGGAGCGTTGGGGGGTGAAAAAGCACATGTAAAAAATCACAGAGGTGATTGCTCACAGGTACTTGCTCGTAAAGTCGCACTGGCCGGGAATCGAGCCAGGGTCTCCCACGTGCCAATCCATCAATCCATGACCTAGCCGACTGAGCCACCACGCGCTCATATATATACATATTTATTATGTGACATTGTTAATGTCAACCTGTCATTCAAATTTGGCCAATAACAGATAATTTTGATCCTTTTTGAAATTCAACAGTTTTCATCATGAATAATGTTTCTTACTTTAGAATTTTTACCAGAAANTGTATGTGACAGGTGCGAGCGATATGTAAGAGATATTGTCATTGTAGAAAATCTTTTTTCAATAATCGGAAGATTTGATGAAAGCAGGCAGTCTCGTACTGGCCATAACAGTACATTGGGCCATGGCTGTGCTAAGTCCTTTTTTACCTACATAATATATTATTTTACTTGTATATTTAACATTAAAATACTTATTGAAATCATATCTAGTTACTGAATATTTTAAGTCCAAGAAGAATTACACGACACTCGATTCATTGCAGTACAGTCAGACTATTTGAAATATCGTTTTATGAAAGTAAATCTTCATTCATATTGTATTGTCTGCTATAAAAATATACCTTTATACTTAGATACTCAAGCACACACTGACTTCTGGGTTTGTTTGAAGGATTAGAATAATGTAGACAAAAACAATTGCTACAAAAGAAGTGTACTTTTATAGAGTCTCCAACATAGGTATTAATAGCTTTGTCTACAACTGTAATGTAGGAAAAAAGATAATATAATACAAAGTTTTAATTTTTTGTACAATTTCCGATGACCTCGAATGGTTCATGAGAGTAGAAATTTGCATAATGTAAAAATGACATGAGGATTAAAATTTTTTAATTAATAAAAGTTTAAATACTTTGTAACAAATTCATAATTATGCAAATTCAAAAACTATCAAAATTATCAAAATTTAAATGACTTTGTTGAATAATCTATCAATCCCTGCAATATCTACAGCGCCTAGTTTTGATTATTAATATATTGATTTATTATTTTAATATACATGAAATGTTAAAACCTTAAGAAAGTTCTGTCCCTCGCTATAGTCAATGTGACGCTCTNGTTGTCAAGCTATGAGAGGCAGTTCTTGCTCTGAAATGAAGCACATATCTAAGGAGAAGTCACCTGTAGAGGGGCAGGTTTAAATACACAAGTACTTGATTCTTTTATTTCTTAAAATTCTTTAGTTTTATTATAATAAAGAAATTATGCTATCAATTGCTGTGTTCATTACTTATAATTATTAGGATTATTTGCAAAATTCTAAACTAATAAAATAATTTGATTTATTATCTTGAGAAAAACAAATATAACAGATGCTTTAAAATTCACTCGTAGACATAAACTACAATTTTTATTTTTATTTCAAGTTTCTCGCAGTAATTCTGAATGATTTTTGTGCATTCGACAACTTCAGTTTTAAAATTTTCTAGCACTGACTCTCCTCGACGGACACTTGGTCAGACTAGGGCGGATTATCAGCACAACCACTGAGTGTTAGTACTGGGCTCTATATCCATCCTGAAGAAGTTACGTAGGGTTAGGTCATCCTTGGAGCCTTTGGGTATCTTGAAAACGGTTCTAGTAATCGACCCAGGAACTTCGTCCGAGAAGTGTCGTCACTATCTCTAGTGCCTCGACTACTTGGGGGTGCGTCGTCACCACGTTTGAAGAGGCTGAGCACCTACAGTCAAAGTAGACACCAGTAATTATTAGTTTGACTCACTAATGATGCTCACACTTACTTGTGCTATCTGGGCCTTCGTACTTGATCTTTTTTTTCCTTGGCGCGTGCGCATCGCGATTAGTACCGGTGCACGGGAGAGTTTAAAGTCACGGTAGGCAGTGGACTTCTGCGTCCCAGGTTTGCTGAAGAAAGATATGTTTCCTTCCACATCAGTGCCTCTTAAAGTTGACTCAAAGATAACTTGCTACCATAGTCTCCACTATCTCTCCATGTACCATCAATTATACATATTCACCAATTATCCTTGCGCATATATCTTATCTAGCTTTCTGCGCGTAATTGACAGCGCACGTTATATGCTTTGCACCAACTTCTTAAATTTCAACTTGACGAATTTAAAGTGTTTTTATTATTTACTCTAAAAAAAATAAATCAAAATGAAAATATATGAATAGGAATCAAAAGTTTATTTTATAGATTTTTAGATGATATAAAATGTCTTTCCTTCAACTACATTCACTGACATGTGATACAAGTCCATTGAAAATAAGATAAGTAGTAAGACAGGATATTTTTTTAAAATTTCTTATATATGTTGGAGTGCTCTACGTCCGGCTGCTTTGATAAGGGCACTACTATGGGCACTAAGCTCTTGGGAAAGGGACAAGGAAAGGGACGGGCGGCCTTCCATTACTGGGAGGGGGGTAAGGGGTAATTAGGCAATTTTTGCTGCGAGAAGGTCGCCTAATACCCTCCTCGAGGAGCGTTGGGGGGTGAAAAAGCACATGTAAAAAATCACAGAGGTGATTGCTCACAGGTACTTGCTCGTAAAGTCGCACTGGCCGGGAATCGAGCCAGGGTCTCCCACGTGCCAATCCATCAATCCATGACCTAGCCGACTGAGCCACCACGCGCTCATATATATACATATTTATTATGTGACATTGTTAATGTCAACCTGTCATTCAAATTTGGCCAATAACAGATAATTTTGATCCTTTTTGAAATTCAACAGTTTTCATCATGAATAATGTTTCTTACTTTAGAATTTTTACCAGAAATGTTACCTTTACATTAATTCGGCTTGGAAAAGTTAACGTTTATATGTTTGTTTATAAAATATGATTTTTTTCTTTAACTATAGAAAATCTTTTNGATGTGAAGGAAAAACTGGGGTAATGAATTACTCTCCGTGTATTGAAGCGATTGTATAAAACTCTTAATGAGTACAAAAATGTGCGTTAAGTAAAAATAATTCGTATGCGCCGAGACGGCCAAGCTAGATCTGAGACTTTTTTTCTTCCTCGCTGTGTCACACAGCTGAGGCGGCACGATGATTGGTCGACTGGGTTCGAGCAAATTGGCCTGGTTGGCTTGAAGCGCCCCGACTAGAAAATCGCGCGAGGAATGATAATGCTGCTTGCGATTTGGGCGCGAAGCTTGTGCACATGGCTTAACCGCCACATATATACATAGAATATATATATATGTATATATATGCATATATATATATATATATATATATATGCATATATATACATGTATATATATTCTATGTATATATGTGGCGGTTCAGCCATGTGCACAAGCTTCGCGCCCAAATCGCAAGCAGCATTATCATTCCTCGCGCGATTTTCTAGTCGGGGCGCTTCAAGCCAACCAGGCCAATTTGCTCGAACCCAGTCGACCAATCATCGTGCCGCCTCAGCTGTGTGACACAGCGAGGAAGAAAAAAAGTCTCAGATCTAGCTTGGCCGTCTCGGCGCATACGAATTATTTTTACTTAACGCACATTTTTGTACTCATTAAGAGTTTTATACAATCGCTTCAATACACGGAGAGTAATTCATTACCCCAGTTTTTCCTTCACATCAGCTCCAAGAGATCCTAAAATGTCTTATTAACACATTACCTAATGTGTGTTTTCAGTGCCATGGACTACGAGCCACGAGGAGAGAGAAGAACCAAAAACAATAGGAGAAGTTAAATGTGTGTAAGGTACGATTGAGTGAGTGTGCGTAAGAGGGAGAAAGAAGATGCATAAGTCCGCGACGTGTCTTAAACGAATCAAGAGCCAGGTCAACGCGTCGATTCCTTAATTTTTGAAACCTCCAACTAAGTATTTACCAGTTTTAAGGAGCGATGGAGATTTTTCAGATGCAAAGGGAGAGGTGCGTGCACTTATCCAAGCTTACTTCATAGTGCAGGTAGTATGGTACGAGGCATCAAAGAGAGCGTAGATTATATACAGGCCTGGGATACCATAACCCGGTATTATGATAATAAACGTCGTCTCATTAATACGTATACAACTACTATTCTCAGTTGTCAAGCTATGAGAGGCAGTTCTTGCTCTGAAATGAAGCACATATCTAAGGAGATGATAAGTTCTGTTGATTCCTTGATATCATTAGAGAGAGCAGTAGGAGATGCTGACATATTTATCGCTCTTGTAGTTAGTGGATTTGATTTTCAAACGAACAAGGATTGGCAAAAAATGTTAGGTAGTAGCAGTAATCCTCCTACTTTAGGTCAACTACGAGACTTCATTTCGACACAAATCTTAACAATGGAATCGTTTCCTTGTAAAGCTGTAAATAAGATTGTAAATATTTGCGCAACTACTCCGCTTAAAAATATGGGATCTTCTAGTAGTAATTCTATATCTGGTGTTACTGCACATTAGACAGTTATTTCAGATTCCATTGTTTGCCAATTTTGTAATCAAAAACATCATCTTGTCTCTTGTGATTCATTTAAATCACAGGAGTGGAGCGATGAATGGAAATTTTTGAAGTCCCATCGTCTCTGTGTTAATTGTTTTGGTCCTCACCTTAACCAGGAGTGCTCTGTTAATAATAAGTGTTCACACTGCAACCAAAAGCATCACACCATTATGCACAGAGGGGATAAGTCCAGCTCTACATCTGTCTCTGCTAAAAATAAGCAAACAAAATCTGTAAATAACTTGACGAACTTCTTTACTGTACAA
The DNA here is from genome assembly GCF_000648655.2 of Copidosoma floridanum. The sequence continues at coordinate 2,007,120 of NW_019384278.1, read as the reverse complement.
AACCAAGCTCAGATTTCTTCAGAGTCTAGTGTAAATGTACAGTCATGTAGTAGTAATAAAATCGTCTCATCCAAGGTGCTTTTGGCTACTGCTCGTGTTTTCGTGTATGCCACTGATGGATCTCGCATATTGGTACGATCTCTCATTGATCAGTGCTCACAGAGTTGTCTTATTACTTAATCTCTCTGTGATATGCTGCATTTGAAACCGAGATCAGTTAGTACGACTCTGTCAGGAGTGGGTGGACTGATTTCCATGGACGCTAGTAAATCAGTTGCTTTCAAATTTAGGCCTCGTTTTGAGTCTGGTTTTGAGCACTTTGTTGATGCGTTAGTCGTGCCAAAAATTTCTTCCTACGAACCACCTCTAGGTAGTCGTTTGGAAAATTTAGATTATGGGAAAGATGTAATTCTAGCAGATCCAGAATTTTACAGTTTAGATAAAATTGATATTTTGTTAGATGCATCTGTCCATGCAATTATTATCGGTCAGGAAGTTCGCAAATTAGCCCCTGACTACCCAATTGCATCTGCTTCGCAAATTGGTTGGTTGTTATCGGGTCAGATGCCCTTTGGTTCAGGATCCAACTTGTCACAAAAATCAAATATTATGGTTGTAAAGTCCCTATAAATATAAATAGTTTAATGCCTTCTGTAAATAGTCTTGTAAATAGTTCTGAGTCTTTTTATGTGACTCTATTAACTCGTTGTTCCAAGTGGCAACGGTTGCTAAGAGTAACAGCATATCACCTTCGTTTTACATACTGTTGTTAACATAAAGTTAAATAAAGGAATTCTTTTTTACCTACAGCTGGAAATCTTAAGCCCCCTTTACAGGCTATTTTGCAGTTTATTGACTTGTATTCTTTTATTGAAGTTGACTCGATTCACCTTTCAACATCAGAAATTGATTGTGCTAGACTGTGTCTAGTTTATCAGTATCAGATTGAGTAGAGCTTTACTTAATGATAATTCCTCTGAGCTTGATCCTCTTACTCCTGCTCATTTTTTTAATCATGAGGTCTTCATTTCTTGTGCCAGAACCCGATATTTCTTCTGAAAAGGTATCGCCACTTAAACGCTGGAAGCTAGTGACACAATCTCTCCAAGTCTTCTGGAAAAGGTGGTCACTTGAATACCTTTCCACTTTACAAAGTCGTTGCAAGTGGTTGAATCCTCAACGCTCGGTTAAGCCTGGTGATCTCGTGCTCATAAAAAACGAGTCTTCTCCACCTGGTAAATGGCCTTTAGGCATGGTTGTTGAAGTCTATAAGGATGCCAAGTCTCTCGTCAGAGTCGCCAAGATTAGAACCGTTTCATCTAGTTTTGTAAGGCCAATACACAAACTAATATTATTGCGTACCGTATCTGAGCTTGAGTCAGGACACAATAATAATTAGTCTTATTTAGATCAATTTATTTTCTTTCATTTACTATTATGATTATTAAATCTCATATCTAAAAGTCACAAACCTTGCGAAAATATATATAAAATTATCAGTAATTTGTTTATTGTGTTTTTTTTATTTTATTTTTTGAATTATTTGCTCTTGTACGTGGAAAGTGTTTCACTGCTTTATTTACACGGTACCTAATTGTATATTATCCATCCGCCTGTCCATCAACTTTGGGACTATGTAAAACATCAGTATTACTGATTGTTACCGGCTGAATGTCATTATATTAAAAAAAAAAACTTTCATTATTTCGAATTTTTGTAAGTGGAATGCGATCCACCCTTTTGTCCTTCTAAGACTTGTTATTGATATACATTCGTTACACTTCTGTCTATCAACCTTGGGACTATGTGCAACATCAGTAACATTGTACTGATGTAAATAGAAAATTTAGTTTATGAGATTTGAAATCTCGTGCCTTAGGATATTCTCTTACCTATAAGGGCCAATCATAAGCGTGCGCGTGTCTATTATTACACCAATAGACTCTGTTTATACTTACCTTTGTCCAGCAGCTTGCTGCTGCTGCGGTTTTCGTTAGTCAGCCTCAAACGCCCTTTTTGGTAAGTCACTTTGCGCTCGTGTTTTTTAATTTTCACGTGTATCATTTTATGTAAGATTATTGTAACGAAAACGATTCACAATTTCTATTGACACGTTATTTCTCAGTCTGACACAAAAATTACTTCTGCCTTCTTTTTTATCTTGCATGTACGCAAGTATTATGACTTGTTAAAGTCGAATTAAATAGAGAGATTGTTTTTTATAATAAACGGCTAAAGTGTTTAAAGTGTGTTGTGCATTTATTATTGTGTCCTTCTATTACATCCGTTTTCACGTTCCCCCAAATCCGGCGTGTGATACAAAAAATATACAGTCCACTATCTTACTGAGTTCGATTTCGAACAATAGACATAGCTGTTTTCCATCGTAAAAGTATGATTTTTTTTATATTCATTTTCTATGATTATTTATAATTTAATATCAAAATTTACTCTTGCTTATAACTAGTTACTGCTAATATTCAAATTAATGTAAAGAATTTAGGTTTTAGGCACGTGACAATAACTCTTATAGTACATGATAAAGTATAGAAACTTGATTAATTTATAACTAGGATATCTAGGATATAACTTTGCCTTTAAAATATGACTTATTATTTTCAGAATTATTACGATTATTTGTATAAATCCATGTAACATATTTTTGCACCTCAGTAATTATTTTTTATACATTGAATTATTTTTTGCCTATCTGGCTTTTTTTTAAAATACGACTATTTTTCTAATTTTGAGAGGTTACGTTGTAACAAAAAGTTTTCGAAGATTTTGTCAACGTCCATATTGATTTTCCAAACATGCCATTCTAAAAGAAGAATACTTTTTGACTTGTTCTTTTTAAGATACGTCGAAAAACGAGACAATTAAGGTTATATGTGCATAGTCCAAGCCCATTCTATTTGTGCACGTCAATCATGTAGTTCCCTTGTAGAAGACCCGTCAAAATGGTTGTTTTGGATCTATCTAGCTACCCTTTCAAGATAAGGCGTTTTTTTCTTGTTTTTAAAGATTAGATTGTCATATTATACATATTATTTTTTACATACATGTACACATATAGAAGAATAAGTAGAAAAGGAGAATGATTTTTACTATGTTTTTTTGAATACTCCAAAGAAATCGAGCACTATGATACTACTCTGTATACAAACAGTATACTACAGCAAGGTAAGGCTCTGACTTACTAGAATTTTCGCGCGAACCAGGACATGCAACAGATACATGTGTATACAGTATACATTCTCATACTTTGCCTCTATCAAAGTTGTTTGCATAGCAGCTGTTGTTTTTCTGTTCCTTTCTCTTTTCTTTATACCTATACCTCAGCTTAAGTAAGCGCATCTCAGTTTAGTCGTAGCGTAGAAACATACATACCCATAATATATGTATATAAATAGGCATAGTAGCAGCGCGCTACAGCGTGAGAGGAAAAAAATGCACCATGTACATGCAAGAATGAATGAATGAATGAATGAATTTATTTCAGGTTAAGGACACAGGGTCCTTTATAGCCCGAAAATAATACACAGTCCATAGGTTGAGCCAACTGCGTGTAAGCACAAGCACAAAACATGCATTCAAATACAGGTGACGTAATAGTTGGTGTTAGGCACTTCAAAATATAAAATGTATAAGAAAAGTACAACAAAATAATTAAGCTGAAGGTAAATAGTTAACCAAAATAAGAATTAAGTAAAATCAAAAGCAATAAAGTAAACAAAACAAAGAAGCTGAGTTTATAATAAAGTATAAAATGCGAGAGAGAGAGACGGAGTGATTGACAGTAAAGCGGCATGCGCTGCGAGAGAGAAAGAGAGTTGGAGTGGGAGGGAGTGTGCATGAGAGGAGATTGAGGAGAGAGCTTGGACCGCAGGGCAGGTAGCTACGTTTTTACGTAACGTATTTCCCCTCACATGGCTGTTTATGGCCCAACATAAGAAGTTTTACTTCAAAAAAGTTCAGACAACTAAAAATATGTTTCAAGTGTTTGTCTATTCTGGCCCTAAAAAATGTGCTACTTTCCGTAGAATGACTTGTATGCTTAAAGTTTGCTTGTTTATTGATTTTGTTGTCAATGCAACTGACTAAGTTTTTTTGTGGTACATTCCTAAGTATCATGTGTACCTGCAAAGGGATTTACAGTTTTTTTTAGGAGGAAAAATGCTTTAACACATCACAAAGAATATGATAGTGTGAAACTCGGTGAATTTTTTTTTTTATTAGAGCATCAATATCTCCTCAGCCCCTTTGTTCCATGCTGCATGGATTTAGATCCTTCTTGAAACTGCGTTGGCATTACTTCAGATTAAAGCCATTAGGGAGATCATAGTATCTCACTGCATTTGCGAGGAAGCTTACAATCAGTTGCCAGAGCTGCTAATCCTCTTTAGTTCTAAAGTGGACTTGGGCTTCCTGAAAATGTGTACCTATGTCTAGCCTTCCTTTATTGGCTCTAATATTTGCAAGCGCCACAAAATGCTTAATGCTTATTTTAGCTGATAAGTTAGTGTTCTCAGCTCAGTGACGGTCCACATTAGCTTACCTTCCTTTCATAAGTCTGGCCTTTTTACTTTGGCCCTGCTTGAGCCTTTTTGAGCATTCAGGCAGTTCCCACTATTGGCTTTATATTTGGTGTTTGCTGTCTTGCAATGGTAACACCGTGCTGTACTACTGTAATCTTTTTTAAAGTAATTTGAGATCCTGCATTAAAAGCAAAGCTTCAATCTATCTTTGACTTTGTAGTCGTGGAATAATTGTCCGTACCTTTGGAATTGTAAATACGTTGTAATGGTAAACGTTTATTTAACACTCAATTTTGGTTCCTGATAATCTTCTTAACGGATTTCTTAATTTCTCCTTATTTAACAATACTATCCAGATCTTGTATTTCAAGCGATAACTTTGGTCCAGCTATTACCACCATTCCTTGGCCAGCGACTGACTCTTCCACATATTAAGTGAATCTTACAACTTCTTTTAGTTTTCAAACTCCTTTAGTTTTCAAGAGCAAACCTTTTTCTTGATGGTATCAACTCTTTGCATGATAGCTTATGTTACATCAGAATTGAAACTAACCTTTGTTCATTAAAAACGATTTTTCGTTCGCCTACCTTTACCAGAACTTTTGTCATAATTTTGAAGATTATCTTGTGGTCTCTCTTATTAGCGAGTGGATCCTCTGTCTGCCTGACATTGCTTATTCTTCTTTTCTTAGAGGATGGAGCCTTTTCCCTTTTCTTGAAGCTATCTGAAAGACTTCTATTTCTATTGATGCATTCTATTTTCTTCAGAGTGGAGTTCAGAATTTTTCTCTGCTCATGCCATCGGAAATCATCCCCTTTATGTTTCCTGATTTGCAAGGATTCAGAACACTCGTTATAGAATCCATAGTGCATGTCTTTATCAATGGAAACGTATTCTGCGTTAATGCCTACTGATTGTAGGTGTTTAAGAGCAGTGTTAGGGCCATCCTTAACAACCTTTATAGCGTTACCATACTTCTGATTAATGGCTTCAAGCATTTTTTTAATCTCTCTTGTTACATTTTAAACTTACTCAACCTATATATGTGATTTTAATCTTAAACTTGCATCATTTCTTTCCATGAAGACCAGCTCAGCTTGCTTCTGGTTGCTAAAGACGCTTACATTACTCTCTTGGCTTACATTGCTAGCTAAGCTTGAAAGACTGGGTGTTCTACTTTTATTTAGTTTTACTCATCTGAGATTTAATAAGTCCTGTTAACCACCTAACAGGTCTTTGTGCCCCTCCTCCTCTAGAATCTGTGGCTACCTGGCATTTCCGGGCCTTATCGTCCAGCTTTATCCGCTAACAGGGAGAAGACACCTTTACTTGACACCCGGAACAGCTCGAAAGTATACTTGTGTTAGTTTGTAGGTATAATGTCTGTATCTGAAAACAATGTTATAACCACCTCTTACTTCTATACATGATTAGTGCTAGTTTTTGGCAGTGTGGAGAGGCTAGAAAAAACCCCGCTAGAAATAGTATTAACAGTATCTTTATCACATTTGGAATTTTGATGATGCAAAATCTACTGATACATTTATCTTTGTATGAAATATCTTCTTTCGAGTATTCAACTGCTACGCTATTAATGATGATTTGTGGGAGGAATTACCTTGTGAGATTAACTTCCTAGTTTATCAAGGGTAAAGCATGAAGTAAGCACATGGCACATGCTTACATGATCATTGCGTAGACCAATCAGTGCATTTGATGAAAATGACTTTTCCTCTAGCTTAAATGACTTTGTTGGAAGCTTTAGATATTTTGGTGGTTACGTAAGCATGTTATCGAGTGAAAGTAGTATTATCAAGGATAGTTATTTGTGAGATAGACTTATTAGTTTGATGAGTGCTGGTCTTGGTTTTACCGATGATATGTTTGCATTAAGTAAGGGCATGATAGGGCGTCAATCGTGCTGTATAAGCGCTTAATATGATTTCAATAGCAGAAGTAAAATCATTTATTGCACATTCACAACTTTTTTTTACGTACGGCTTCTTTTTCATTGACAAACCAAGACCAGAGTTTATAACGGTAAGCAGTGACTTTCTTCTTCAAGCTTTCAACTTTCTTAGATGATAAAAGCATAGTTAATATTTCTCAGTCTATGTACCCATCGTAAAAGCTTCCAATTATATTAAAAAAAAGCGTTTGCATAAAATTAACCGTGCTATTGGGATTATGCCTCTATCACATGACCTCAGTATATATATGACTAATATAGAGGAGAAATAACACAGGTCTCATGGGAGGAATTTTATTTTTATTTTTTTTCGTACTTAAAAAGATATTGAGCTTAAAAAGGTTGTTAATTCCATGTTACTGACATTATGAGAGTTACGTAGTAATTTTTTTCCTTTGATGAATTCGTTCATGAAGGTTGAAACAGCGTTTTGAACGTATACGGAGTGCCGTTTAATCCTACTTTGAGCTGTTTGTTTCAGCTGTTGCTGCTGCTGCGCTACTGCTGCTGATGCTCAGAGATAAACAAACAGCTCAAAGTAGGGTTAAACGGCACTCCATTTACGTTCAAAACGCTGTTTCAACCTTCATGAACGAATTCACCAAAGGAAAAAAATAACTACGTAACTCTTATAATGTCAGTAACATGGAATTAACAACCTTTTAAAGCTCAATATCTTTTTAAGTGCGAAAAAAAAATAAAAACAAGATTCCTCTCATAAGACCTGTGTTATTTCTCCTCTATATTAGTCATATATATACTGAGGTCACGTGGTAGAGGCATAATCCCAATAAGGTTGTGTTCGCTATAAATAGTCTAGGCAATAGGGGGGTTCTCTTAGCCTTTTAAGGTCTATAGCTTCACCATGATTTTTTTAATGCAGTTTTATCTCCTGAATTAGAATTTCGAGGGTACAACCCCGAAAAATCACGCAAAAAAAGTTATTAACAAAATTATGAACAAATCTTAAAACGGCGTTTTTTCTTATTAAAATTTTTTTTTTTTCTTATTCTTTGGCATATTTTAAATAAACAATCAATTAAAATGTATGTACCTAAACCCCACAGTTTTCGAGTAAAAAATATCTGAAGTTTTGAAAAATGCATTTTTCCAATTTTCAGAGCCTGGACAAAGTATAAAAATGAAACATTTTTACAAGGTACACTACATCACCGTTAACTTTCAACTTTCCTCTACGATCTCCCAAAAAGGAAATTCTGATAAATTAAGTAAAAACATTCTGTTTTACAGTTAACATTTTACGTGTTTTAGTGCGCACGCACATGTTAGAATATATGTAAATGTGTTTACGACAAGCTGTATACTCCAATACGTGCAAGTACGTTGAAACATTTAAAATGTTAACTGCAAGAAAAATGGTGTTATTTATTTCATGAAAATTATCTTTTTTGTAGATTGTAGAGGAGAGTCAATAGTAAAAGTTGATGTGATGTACACTCACTTTTAAGTAGATTTATATATATAAATTTTTTTAATAACACAAAAAAGAAGGGTGAAGTATGCAGAAAAGTGTGTAGGTAAGTATATCCATATGAGAAAAATAATTTCCACCGTTGCTGCATAAATTTGCGCTTCGCCCACTTTTATAAATTTTGAGCTGAACTTATCCCTCACTAACTATGTGAGAAATGTTCTTAAGTCAAAAAATTACCTCAATCACAAAGGGAAAGTTGTGAAAAAAGAGAACGCAATGAAAATCAATTATTGTATTGAGACAGTACAAAACTCCTTTTTTTCTTAAGAAAATTAAAAAAAAATGTATAAAAATAATGTAAACTATTAATGATTTATTATAAAAGTAACAAATTAATAAGTCAACAAATGTTTATTATTACATATAAAAGCTGCTGCTAATGTATATCCTAATTTCCAATTTTTAAACAAAGCATGTACCTCAAAAATGAGTTTCATCAAATAAATTATTTATTTACGTCATGTATAATCAAATCACAAAATTGATTCACAGTAAATGAAAATTTACGCGGATAATAAGTTACGAACTGTAAGATAACATAAAGTAATCGAATCTCCTCCTTTAGGACCGCTCATAGCAGAGTGGGTAAGGTTTTTGGCTAGCGTGCAAGAGGTCAGGGGTTCAAATCTAGGTTAAAAGTGTTTAATTTTTTTTTTTCAGAAATTGGTCACAAGAAAAAAAAATTCCAATATGTGTGCTGTAGTGTGACGCCATGACATTGTGTGGTGTGGTGTGGTAGCGTTGTGGTGTACAAGGGACTGAAAGTATGTCATAGGGGGTGGAGCAAAGGGGGGGAGAACCAAGCAAAATTCACTTCCTTTACACTTTTTCTCAAGGTATCAAATATAAAATCGTTGATTTACTCTGTGGGGCAGAATGCGCCTGTAGAATTATAACTCCAAAAAAAATTTTTTTTCCATGCCATGTATAAAAAATTGATATTGACATTTACATAATCTTTAAAAAAATTTTGTCACAATATGACCTCTTGAAATTTATAAAAAAGTCACATTTCGAAAAAGGAGCTAGATAGACCCAAAATAACAATTTTTACGGGTTTTTCAAGAGGGTACTATATGAACGATGCGCCCAAATAAAGAGGGCTTAGACTGTACACAAATATAAATTAAATTTTTTGGTTTTTCGACTGTATCTTGAATAGAGCAATTAAAAAAAAAATGTTCACTTAGTGTGGTATGTTTGGAAAATCAATAAGAACCTTGACAAAATCTTCGAACAATTTATTTCATAACATAACCTCTCAACATTAGAAAAACAGTCATATCTCGAAAATGAAGCCAGATAGGCCAGAAATGATTCAACGTTTAAAAAATAATTCCTGAGGTACAAAAATATATTACACGGATTTATATTAATAATCGTAATAGTTCTGAAAATAATAAGTCATATCTTAAAGGCAAAGTTATATCCTGTATATCCTAGCTATAATAATTAATTTTCTATTCTCTATCTTGTATTATAAGAATTATTGTTACGTGACTAATATGCGTTTTTACTGTCGTCATTTTCATTAGTAATTGCAGTTTTTGTTTCTATCTGACTAGGCTTGGTTGAAGTATGCAATCCTGCATGACTGATCTCATTTGATAAACGTTCATCATTGGTCTAACGTTCTTTTCAAAAGAAGCGAAAATCTACCTTAATCTATGCTTATGCTCATAGAATCACTGCAAAATTGCTTACATACTATTTGCAATTGCAATTTCAATGACCGAAAAAAAGAGACGTCTAACGGTTGCATGATATGTGTCGCGTTTGGAGGCAATGCTACGATCACTATTTCTTTTTCGAAACAAAATTTACTAAGCTGCAAAGATGAATGTAAAATATTTTCATTTAAGTGTAATAATACCCGGCGTTCAATTCCTTTGCCAGTCAGCCATGACTCGAACACATTTGCAATATATTCGAAAAAGTTATTGGACAGCATCCAGCCATTATCACTAAAGCCGTATAAAAATTCTTGGGGAGCTAATTCTGCTGCTGCTTTTGGTAATAATTTGCCACGGAAAATAAAAAACGTTGGAGCAAGTTCTTCAGCTGCTTTCCCAGTAATCAGAACAGATGTGTTCTCCTTGTCGTTTTTTCCCACAATATTGCACATATCATTGCTTCCTTTCGGTGCGAGGACTTTTATCGATTTAGGATTCAATGTCAATGAGATATCTACAAAAGTATTAAGATAACTGTTAAAAACTTACCGAAGAAAAAAACCCGTAAAAAAACGATTTTCTTACCTGTTTCGTCACCATTGAAAATCCTATTAGGCTGCAGGTCTGAGACGTTAACTGAGTCCAGGTATTCTTTAACTTGTACAAAAAAATTACGTAGATTTTCTTTGATGACCTTTGCTCGACTCAAAGTAACGTTTTCTGAAAATCTCAAAGAAATTTGTGGATGCCTTTCTAAAAAGGAATTATACTAACTTTGACCAGGTTTGTTGTCAGCAAAAGGCGTATATTTTTATAATTTGTTGCAGATTATTTGGACATTATTCAGGAGCATATTTTTATCGATGGGAATCCTGCTTCCAAACATTCAATGATCCACTTCACTAATTCAACCTCCTCCTTGGTCGTTAACATAGTTGATGATCCAGATTTTTTTTTCCACATATTTGCCACTCAACTTAGTTCTTAAAAATGTGTCTGGTCCGTTGAACTTTCGTCTAACTCTACAGTACTTTTTTTACTCTTTATTTCCTTTAATGCCAAGTCAACACTTTCTTGCGTATATTGCATACGACTTTGATACGGCATCTTTTTTTCACTTTTTCTCTTTTTTCCTTTGGTCGTGGCCATGATGACAACTTACTTGTTTTATTTTATGCGATCAAAGATACCAAATAACAGCGAGCAAGAAAAACGCAAAAACGTGAACATATGTTTTGCAATTAAGTTAGGTTAAGATGCTCGGCTGAGTGTGCGCGCAGTCATTCAAATATTCTTCTAATCCAAGTACCAATAACTGCGCAGCAAAATAAATAATGTTCATGTATAAAATACTGTGTTAAATTGTTTTGAAATTATAATTTAACCATAGTTTTATCTTAAGAAATTAATTAGATGTGGAATAAAATGTTTTTTTGTGAAATGCATTATTTTTTGGGAGGCGTCGGTTTGTACAACTTTTGCTTTTTTCAATGAAAATCGTGCTATCATGATACCGCTGTTTTTTAATTCCTGGCAAATATTCGTAAAACACCTACAGTTATTGTAATCTTTTGTTAATTAGAACCGTAAATCATTGTACTATTTTTGATTTATATTTCATACATATTTAAGTGTTTACATAGTTTTTTATTATGTAATTGTGTGAGACTGAGTAGTAATTGGCCTATGCACAGTAATTGAATTATTTACCTTTATATGATTCGTCTGTATCAACTTGGGGTATAATAACAGCAGCTTCAAGTTACTCTCGTAACATCTAGTACATCATGTTCCAAGTAAGTATAAATCAGCCAATATCTGATCATGCAGAAATTTTTCATAAGCTTTTAGGTCCAAAAGTAATACAACGTAACGTATTTAATTCCAGAGCATATAAAATATGGTAGCTGTTGCAAATGAGAGGAGTTAATTTTTTTTAAAACCTTTATATGGACATGACAAGTAGAATACAATAAACTGCAATACGTCATTTAAAATCGAATATGGCAGCCATCACTAATGTTAAAAAATGTTTTTCGGCAATCACCTTTAACATGGACATAAAAAAAAGAGCAAGACAACTAGGATACAATAAAATGCACGTTATTATGCAAAGTTTAATCGGACGGAGAAAACAAAATGGCAGAAAATCCATAGAAAAATTGAAATATAACTAACTTGTTGCTTTTTTTATTAACCAGTATAGAAAAAGGAGAATTTTACTGATCCTCAAATTATAATAATATTTAAAACTTATAAGCAAATAAAAAAACAACAAAAGGTCGATTAGTATGAGAAACTTTGAACTAATAAGTATCAGAAATTCTCACAGCACAATGGTTACATCTTCCGCCTTCGAATACCAAAATCGTAAAAAAAGCTATGTACTTAACTTTTTATTTTTAAACTACAATGTATTACTTTTATTTTTGCAAATACGGTTTTAATTAAAAAACTTCCAATTTCCTGGTAAATATAATAACTGACCCTCAAACAAAATTACTTTGAACACTTGAGGTAGCTTATCACCCACCAATTTTTAACTTTGGTTTCCTTAAAAAAATGTATGTTATAGACTTAATTTTTCTTTTTCGGAATCAATTATAAAATAATATTCCTACTACATTGGTTTTTAAGATCATAAAGTTTCAAGTTTAAAATTTTAACACGGGTTACAATGGCACTTTTCGAATACAGGCAAAAAGAGCTACTTAAGTAACTAAAAAAATTCTGAGAAGTATACCGTTAATAAATTTACAATTTGTACTATTTTATACAATTTTAAAACTGTAGGGTCACCGGTATGAATACGAAGTAGTAAGTCATTTAACAATGGTCATGTAACTTGTCTGCTGCATATATAAATGTCTCAAATACTTGGCAACAGATTAGTCGCATATATACAGCCATATGCGAGTGTCTGTGTATAGCAAATGTACGACGATCTTGAGCTGATCAACACTGTTGTCATATTTCAGCAGAATGTAATAATAAGCATTTTCTACATTTAAGCGATATGCGTGTTTTGAACAGATGATGCATCGGAGATACGCTTGTGAGTGATAGACTACCTTAATATCTGTAGGTATACCTAACTATATAGTAATCTTATAAATTTATCATATGAATGTGTTAAGCGATGAAAATTTTTGAAAAAAGTCGAAAAATTCTTCTTATATAAATTTCTGCTAACGATCTGAACGATACACCAATTCTATTCTGAAATCATTCGTTATGTTGATGAAATATATATTAATATTTTTCTAATGTTAAGGATATCAATCATAAAATTGATGTACAATTTTTATTGAATAAATAAACAAATGTGAGAAAATAAGTTTACATAAAATCACGAGAACTTTGATAACTCTATGACGTATCTTACAAATTACTACTATAAGCTTTCATAGTACCACGGGTAGCTCACTTTAAAACGTAATCATAATGTAATATAATTATTTATATTTTCATCTATTTATTTTATTTTTTTTTTTTTTCCTGATAAGGTGACATTTCCGCTTATTTATATAGATTTTCTAAATTTTATCCCACTATACGATTTATAGTTGTGATTTTTTTTTTTTGACGTTTTATAAACACAAATAACTTTTTGTCCCTGCCCAGCCGAAACTTTTCTTTTTTTTTTTCTCTCAAAAAGTGCAGTTCCACATTCCTTCGGGGCAAAATAATTCCGTTTCCTGCTTGTAGCAAAGCAATAAAAGTGATTTGTACTCAGGAGTTGACATGGCACTTTTATTCAAAAAATCACGAGTAAAGTCGTATTTTCAGCAAGTGAAGGGAAAAAATCGTAAACATTCCTTGGGAGGCAACTCACATCTGCAAGACAATACTATACTCTCTTTGTTATAAGAAATGTATTCAATAAATTTTTTACCCATGAGTTACTACAACGATTTAAACAGTAACTTTTATTCAAAAATATTATTCTAAGTTAATTTTTATAATGAAAAATTATTTAATAAAATAAGCTTTTTAGAATCCTTAGAATCAAAGTGAACGATAAAGATTTCGTTAAATTCACATATGTATTGATGAAACGAAATTATGACAAGTTAGTACATTGTCATGAATTAGGCTTTTATAATTAAAAGTGTTATTGAATGTTTTCAAATGGGAAAAAATCAGTAAATGAAAAATCCTAAGCAGATTAATAAAAACATGAAACATCGTATTATCAACTACTAGAAATTTTTACAGCACAGTGATGTGCTTTTTGCCCTTTATTCCAAAGATTATCAGGTAAAAACTACAAATTTTTATTTTTACAGTTAATTGAATGGTTTTAAATACTAACTGACTTGCAGTATATGTGATAGGTAGACAACGAAGCTTATTTTTTTATCCTAATTATTTTAATGAACATAATATCTCGATACCAAGTGTATGAAGAAAAATAATAAGGAAACAGAACAAATGCTACCACTCCGCTGATGCTATACTCGGTCCTCAATCAGGCCTTTCACACCTTGAATTTCTTGACACCACCCTCACAAATAAATACAGATGATGTTAGCTTGTTTCCTAACCTGCAGCATGTAAACGGGGGCAGCACGTGACAAGTTGCCTAACGTCCCACCTTTTTTGTTTGTTTTCTTGCATACCCCATAACAGCATATTGTGTTCATTAAAAAAAATAAAAATAAAAAAATAAGCATAGTCGTTTGGCAATCAGTTATACTGCAATTTCGTTAGTGTTTAAAAGCGTCGAATTCATAGTTATGACATTTTAGCACATAAAAATATGAAAACCCTAAGGTAAAAAGTGACTGAATTAAAAGAAAGTCTTAGTTTGTTAACGAAAGGTAGTGATTTCAAAAAATGAAAATATCATATAGAATTTCTACCCCATCTTTGTGTCAAAGGGCAAAATACATACCACTGTGCTACAGAAGATCTTGGTAATAATTAGAAGTACGTTTTATTTACTTATCGACTGAAATATGATCTTTTATTAACATATTTTTCCACATTTATCTACATTCTATAACTCTTTAACTTGTTTAAGTCACATACTAAATAAATTTTGTTCCTTAACATGTTCCAGCAGTTAAGCTGTAAAAGGAACATTACTTTATCGGTTTTTTTTTTTAACTTGTCTTTAAAAAACTTACCAAACTTATTCAATAACAAAATTTTTTAATAATAAGTAAAATGTCATGCTTCAGTAAAAACTGAGTTTTTTTTTTTAATTTTTACGTCTAGAGGATGAGTCAATTATCATTCTTAAACTATTTCGTGTGTGAAAAACATAAGTACTGATTTATTTTTATCACGTTTTCATCCTGAGGCAAACGACACACTACAAGGCTATAAAAGTTATACAGTTATCAATTGTCATACTGTTTCATCATAACTTATTTTTTCACATTCGTATATATTCAATATTTCTTTTAATCTTATACAGTAATTTCTTACGAAGGTTTGGGAGACATGTTTAAAATATATTCATACCAAAAAAATTTATGTTATATTCAACTATATCAAGAGTGCTTATAAGTTTTCTCAGATATTTTACCAGGAACATTTCTGAGAAAAAAAGTATCAAATGTTGACCGTTTAACACGGTCTCTGATAACAAAAAAAGGTATGTAACGTTGCCTTTTAATTTAAACTAGGGTATATTATGACTGCGTTAAAATAAAAAAAATCAGGTGTGGTATAACAGAAACTGAGAAAATTAGATAACAGCTAATTTTAAAAGGTCTTTAAGAATCCGATATTAAAATAGAAAAATTTTATTATTATTACGTATTCAAACACGTATTTTAAAGATATGGTGTATTTTGTAGTATTTGGAGGCTATACAATATTGTAAAAACCCGTTTAACCAATACTGGCTATCTGCATTGGTCTACTATACATACAGAAATTATTTGTTAATTTACCTTATGAAAATAATAATATTAGCTAGGGTATATAGTATTAATATTAACTATTACATTCAATACACATACGCGCAGGCAAACATGTACACACTTGCACAAAAAAAACTAGAAAGTACACACCCACATAGACACTCATCATACATGCTCACTTTTGGTTGCATCCATAATGCTGTAAACAAGTTACACACACATGCATACATGCATGTAAACATTGTATACTCAGATACTACTCACAGTAACACACTACGACATGGCAACAGGAATATACATTACACTACATGCTGACTATATGTATGTATCAGGATCCAAAGGCGAATCATCAGACTGCAGCCCCACCCAGCTGCAGTATAAATATGTACGTACGTACGCTTCTACTGTTTTTGTCCCTAACCAAGGCGTGCCTAAAGAAGTTCTCAAATTAAAAATTTGATCATTTTTGAGAATGATCAAGTCGTGGTGTTGTGTGTAGGTGAAGCTTGAAATCATTTAGCAAAATCAATTTCCTGGAGTATATGCGCATGCATATTGACCAAAAAAGTGCTCCCATTAATTTAAATACCATCGGTTTGCAAAAATTTGTTTTACATTCTATTCATGATCAAATTCTCTTAAATGTGGCTTTTTTTTTTTTTTTTCTTAATGACAGAAAAAACGGAAGTGCACGCTTTTTTTACGCTTTTTGGCTGATAGGTCCCTACGCTGGCTAGCAGGCTGTCTCTTGCTCTGTCTCTCTGTGTCACCACAGCTACTTTGTATCCCCCCTCCCCCCTTAAAATGCATGCTTTTTTCTTACACTTGAAGCATATATCCCATCGTAATCCACGATAAAGAACTTTCGTCCGTACCTTTCGATATAAGGTTTATCATCGATGATATTTAACATTCTAACTGCTTTTTGATTGCTCAATCCTCATCAGTTATATCAAGAATAATAAATTTTAACAATTCTGCGCTTATTGGCTCTCTACAAAAAAAAAGAAAAAAAAAATGGACAATGTAATAAAAAAAAAAGAATGAAATCATAAAATACATTAAAAAATGAAATAAAATGCAAAAAAAATGAAAAGGGAAATAAAGTAAAAAAAAAAGAAATTTAGTTTTTTTAAAAAAGAAAAAAAAATAAAAAAAAGG
>NW_019384278.1:1917876-1947600 GCF_000648655.2 Copidosoma floridanum | reverse complement strand
TGTAAGTGCAATGTTTACATATTTTCTGATAAGCAATCAAGTATTTACATTGTAAACTTTCTTTTCAAATAAAATTATTTAATACAGAGTACTCATCTAGTATATTATTTTAAGCATACTAATTTAAAAATAACTTCATTCTTACAAAAGAACACATGTACTTATTACGCACCAACACTAGCTACTTTTGACATGCTTCGATGCATCTTTAAATAGATAGTGGTCAATGCTTAAACTTTGTCCAAGTTTATTACAAGCCATAAACAAGCTGAATGTTTAAGCATGTTCTTAATTTACATGATTAATCCCGCAATAATACCTACACAAAACACTTATCTTATACAGCAGAATAAATTAGTTGTTAAAATGTTGAAGTATTAACATACCTCTTTTTTGTTATGTGTGTGTGAAAGCATTTTTTGCAGCCACAGCATTTAAATAATCATCGTGTATACTTTTGAGGTGCACAGCATCTCTTTACCAGTGGACTCCTTTTTCCTTCTTCGTTTCTTTGTAGTTGTTCTTAACTAAAGAAAGGTTATTAAGCATGAAAATGGAAATTCATTGTACTTACATTTAAAAATAAATTTAGCAGCAACGAATGAAAAATAAACAAATATTGAAGCATTGAATTAAATAAATACATAAAATAGCAACTTACAGAATAATTCTTACATAAAAAAAAATATAATGCAAAGTGAGAAAAATTTAAGAGACTGCAGATGTAATGTTAAAAAAATTTTGGGAATCTCAGAAATTATGTTGTAAGTATGCTTTTAAAAATAACAAGTTCTTTTCTGATGAAACGATTCCATTCTTTGAGTTTCATGGTTATTGCACTGAATGTTTGACATATTTTTGTGGAGAATGTCCAAGACAGTTTTCGATGAACAGTACCACTGTATCTATAAAAATAAGTACATTTGACACCAGAAACATTCACTACTTAAAAAAAAGGAAATTAAGAGGTCAAGCCAGCAAAGCCGCAGGAAAAAAATTATTATGCGTAAAGTCTAGCTGTTACAGAAAGGAAGAAGGCAAACAATTAAATTACTCTGATGTTGAACCAGCTTTTATGCAAACATCCATGACCCTTAGAAAAGCAAGACAGGAAGCAATTGATGAGGCACTGCAATGGAAAGGTCCTACTGCAGTCTTTAAGTCATTATTATTTTTAAAAAATAATGGTCACCCAGGCATTAGAGAAATCCGTAAATTTCCTTTTGTGGTTTCGTATTGGACCGATGAACAGTTGATGTTGTGGCAAGAGTTGAAAAAGAAAGATAAGCTGTGCGTATCAATTGACGCATCAGGAAAATTTGTTAAGAGTGTCACAATTTTAGATGACCAAACAGGATATATATTTTTGTATGTCATGGTTACACAAGCTCTGGGCAAAATTGTTCCACTTTGGCAACTGTTGAGCGAAAAACACGATTCAAACACTCTTAAATTTGCCTTAATCAAATCAATGATTGCTTGTGCTGCAGTTCCAGATAAAGTTACAACAGACGGTTCGATGGCTTTACTCAATGCTATCTGTTTGGCTTACAACAAATGCACATATAAAGAGTATTAATGTTCCTGTCTTGATGTATTAACTCAGAAATGTCCAATAACTAAACCTTGTTTTATTCGGTCTGATAGGGCCCATATAATGCACGCTACTACGAAATGGAACTGTTTTAAAAATAAAAATTATATAGTAAAAGATTTTTATAAGAGATGCATAGGATATTGCATTCAAGTTGATAAGATTGAAATAATTGAAAATGTGCTGATGGCTATATTCATCATATCTATGAGTTCGACTTATTATCCTGAGTCAGAGATTGAAAAACGAAAAAAATGGTTAATACATAAATTCAAAAATTTCGACGACTAACCATATGTGGACAGTATGTTAGAAAATGACACAGAAAGAGTAATTGGCTATGAGGATGTTGAAAATGAAGAAGAGACTGCTGAGCTATTGACAGGAAATAATATCAGAGAATACATAGAACACATATTTCAAAAGGCTCTGACTCTTTGCGATAACAACGAAAATTTATTTTCATTACCTAATCCGTTTTATTGCCCAGATATTAGAGATAATATTTTTTATCTTTTTTCACAAATACCGTCATGGACAAGCATAATGTTTGAATACTACAATTCCCCTTTTGAAGCAGCNCTTCATTCTTACAAAAGAACACATGTACTTATTACGCACCAACACTAGCTACTTTTGACATGCTTCGATGCATCTTTAAATAGATAGTGGTCAATGCTTAAACTTTGTCCAAGTTTATTACAAGCCATAAACAAGCTGAATGTTTAAGCATGTTCTTAATTTACATGATTAATCCCGCAATAATACCTACACAAAACACTTATCTTATACAGCAGAATAAATTAGTTGTTAAAATGTTGAAGTATTAACATACCTCTTTTTTGTTATGTGTGTGTGAAAGCATTTTTTGCAGCCACAGCATTTAAATAATCATCGTGTATACTTTTGAGGTGCACAGCATCTCTTTACCAGTGGACTCCTTTTTCCTTCTTCGTTTCTTTGTAGTTGTTCTTAACTAAAGAAAGGTTATTAAGCATGAAAATGGAAATTCATTGTACTTACATTTAAAAATAAATTTAGCAGCAACGAATGAAAAATAAACAAATATTGAAGCATTGAATTAAATAAATACATAAAATAGCAACTTACAGAATAATTCTTACATAAAAAAAAATATAATGCAAAGTAAGAAAAATTTAAGAGACTGACTATACCGATGCATTGATGCGGATTTTTGTCATAAGATGCATAATTTTATTTACAAATAGAAAATTTTACTCATCTCTTACCATTTTGGAGCCAAATAAACCCTGTCCTTTGCAAAACAATAAAGTCTACAGGTTAAGGTTAGGATATCAAATGTGTGTGTGTACGTTTTTTTTTATTGAATTTTGATTTAACTTAATTCAAGTAATGTATGGTGATTTTTTTTCCTAGTATTTATTGTTTAAACATTTTTTTAAATATTTGTAATTCGTAGAAAAAAATGCGAAATAGCAAGCAAACAATTACAAAGTTACTAAAATTTTGGAGCACTCCAGCATAAATTAATATGGTTGGGTAAATGACATGAAATGGAGGTTTCCGATAACTCCGATTTCCAACACGTACAAAATGTCATAAACATGTCAGGAACTGATTAAAAAAAAAAAAACACCTATAGTGTACACAGTGGGAAATTCAAATATATTTTATTTATTTTTTATTTATTTCATACTCCGTCCCTTACGGGTTTGAAGGGAAATTCAAATATACTAAACCTTATTATATATAACCCAAGTTCTTTAAACCCAATTGCCAAGGAAATGAAAGTTGAACTAGTTAATAAACAATTTATCTCGTAATAATAGTGTTTGACTTCTCTGCACAAAAGTTTAAAATTTGTACCAACACCATTATTGTTGATACAAACAAATTATTTATTAACTATTTCAACTTTTATTTACAGGTTTTAACAGCTTAAATAGTTGTGAGATTAAAATGCTTGAGCTATGGAAATATGTCATTTAAACGATTAGGTTATTGTGGTGGGATATTAAAAACAGAGCTTGCGTTATATTATTTGTGGTCTTATTATGTTTAAATTTCGCGCTAATATATCTGAGCAGAGGCACCTGCAGTCTGGAGAATGCCAGTCAAAGCTCTGGTGGGCGATTCAATTCAAATGAATAGAGATCAATATTTATTTATTTTTTGCATTCAGTACAACAGACACCTTGTTTACCATGAAACTAGATTCTTAAGTCGTATTTGGATGTGAGAAACTTTTATAGTTGTTTAATAACACAAGCGCCAATCACCCAATGACCCGGGGCGCTTACTGGCCGCTCTATTAAATAATTAGATTGTTAATTAATAACATAAGCACCTATTACCTGATGACCCAAAGCGCTTTCATCGGGTGATGGCTTTACTCAATGCTATCAAGCTGAAGAAATTTTTAATGTTCTAAAAAATTTACAAGTTTTTGATGAAACAGGAAAACTATTTGTTGAAAATAATATTGTATGGGAAACAACATGTGAGTTGTTGGATCACAAAATCAAAAAGGCATAATCTTCACTTGTTTGTTCAACAAAACAGACAAAATATTTTGCTGCAATTACAAAATCATTTCAACATCAACAAACCTTTCAAATACATTATTCCTAACGACAGTAACATAGAAAACGAGTCTGATAGTTCAGTAAATAATGAGTACAAAGTATTTTATTACAGGCAACATATCAACACTTATGGTGCAGTGTGGTAGTTCAGTGGAACTGCCATTTAAAAATTGGAAACACTTAATGTTATAATCTCATAAACTACAGTGATTATATGCTAAAGTCGTGGATTCCAATATAATTTGGGAAGGCCCAGATACAAATTTTTTTGGAGCCACAATAGCTTTTCTTAATATCTCACACAAAAAATAATCGAAAAATTCTTTATTTTTTCTTTCAGTGATAACTTGAGAAACCGGAACAATGATTTCATTATATTTCATTAATAGAGTTAATAAAATTTGAACTCCACTCTCAGTACCAGATATATGTGTTTTGTCTACAAAATAATCAGATTCAACAAAAATTAATGGAAGATTCAAATTTTTGACCATAAGTTTCCATATATCAATTTGATCCGGTAGCCAATAANGTAGGCAGTAAGTATCTCGGGTCATTAAGGGATAGGCGCTTGTGTTATAACTTAACATTTTTATTATTTAATAGAGTGGCCAGTAAGCGTCCCGGGTCATTGGGTGATAGGTGCTTGTGTTATTTATTTAAGGTTTTGAATTTTCGCGCTTCATAATTCCCTACAATCGGGAACACTGGTCCCAGTCCAGAGAGTATACAAAACGGGTGCAAGCTGCTCAGCTCATACAAAATATATGACTATTTGCAAATAATAGAAATACGATATTTTATAATTTTCATAATAAATATAAACCCAACTGATGCAGTAAGTATTTAGTCTCAAGCCACATTTAACGCGCAATCGATTGGCGTCCAAAAAATGGATGTAGCTCAATTAGTTTTTGTGTAAATTGAATTTTAATTTTGAGTAGCACCCGAAACAATTTTTCATAATAAAATAAAAACTAAATGACGCCCAATTAAACTACAAACATATTTAGAACGCGCAAAAGAAGCACAATTTCTTTGCTCAATTCAATCAATTAATTTGTTAATTACGGGTGCCCAGTTCATGTAGGTATTATTTGATCGATATACGTATATTATCATTGAATTGGCAAAAAAGAGACTGCTTCCAATCTTTTTGTAACCGCCATATTTTTTACATAACTATGTAAATATAAATTATTAATAAAATCATTTAAAACCTTATTCTGCTGCAACAGTGTATCAATAGTGATATAAATTCGAAACTGCACAAATAAGCGATGATTGCGGAAAAACCATAAAAATGCAAACTGCTTTTATATCTTTTGGAAACGTATAATTTCAACTTCTTCTTTTATCCTGTCAACCTTAAGTAAAAAACTACAATTGTTACTAAATTTTTTGGTACAAACAATATTATACAACGTGTATTCATTATTTTCTTCAAAATCTCCTATAAATCCCTTGATGCGTATGTAACTCTTGTCGCTTAATAAAGTGAATGAATTGTTTGAACGTCTCTTGGACGTTATAGAGGTTTTGTACATGCATTCATCTTTAGTAATATTGTGTTATACTTTCGCATTTTTTGACAGTAAGAGATGAGAAACAAGTTCATGCGAGGCTTCGCATGAATTTCCAAAATAAGATAAAGTAGATATTTTTTAACGTTTTTAGTTCTACACGTTAACAAATCATCGCAGTAGAATTTGACAACTTCATTACAATCTGAATATACTTTTCCTTGTAAATCACGTGTATAGTGGTTCAAATCAACGTAGCGCACAATTTGCTGAGGTACACCACTGGCACAGTGGATATCATTCAGTAAATATCGATTTCCAGGTTCAACGCTTTTCACTTATGAACTTGTTGATGCAGATTAAAAGTCATACTTCCTTCGCCAAAATATTCTTCACTTTCAGCAGCAAATTTGTGTAACATTTCATCGGCTCTGTCTAAATCATTTATGTCGATATCAGATTTAAAAAGTATGTATAAGCTTTCAACAAATAATAACCAGTGATCAAGTAACTTTTTGCTTAAAAAAGAAGAAAAGATGGGAATACTATAATACAGCGCAAAGTTCTCCCCTTCGCGGGCCGTCCAGTCCTTTCTTGAACTTATTGGTCTACTTAGACGCTAAATTTGAAGTAAAACTGATAAGTTTTTCATTACATTATCAATCGACTATATTTTACTAGCAGACAATTCAGAAAAGTAATATTCACAAAACTGCGGTACAACGCCCTCTAGATCGCAATGTAAGTCGTCAGGTACAAAACTAGAAATGATTTTGAAATGAGGCAAGTTAATGAAAGCTGAAGTACATTTTATTTCTTGAATAGGATTTGTTGAACTTGCGGTAAACATTTGATTACCAGTAGCGTCGTCATCTCGAAGTTCCACTTCTTTTGGGAGCAAAGTGTATCTAATACCTCCAAATTTACTTATGTCTGGATGAAGACACCAACCGCAACGAAAATAACCGTTGTATTGCTTGATATCTTGTACTTGCGCTCAAGCAGGACTATCTACAGAACAAGCAATAATATACAGTTTTACTAATCGGTTTTTTCCTCTAATCTCACATTTTATACCATCGTGTAATAGAGTATTAACCATGTCTGAGAACATCCCTGTACGCCGCGCCATTACGACCTCTGAAGGCACTCGCATGTACCTCGAGAACGTCGACAGTTTTCGACGAATCGTCCACGACCTTGAAGAGAAAAAATTCGAGTTTACCACCCATCAACTTCACGAGGATCGTGAAATGATAGTTGTCATCCGTGGAGTAAACATCGGCTATACGGAAGCAGAAATCCTGGAGATGATCCAGGAAAAAGTACCATCCGCTCGTCGGGTCTATCGCATTACCAAGGGTGAACGGACCTGGTCCCTGGTTACCGTGTACCTGGATGCGTTGGATGCCAAATCCAACGACATCTATAACCTCAGGTCACTCGGGGGCACTTCTGTCAGAGTGGAACAGAAGCGCTAATCGAGTAATGTACCTCAATGCCGTCGCTGCCAAAAGTTCAACCACACGGCAGCCTACTGCCGCGCCGCCTTCGACTGTGGTTTCTGCAGTTTAAACCACGCTACCGCAACCTGTCCAAAAAAGGACAAGGACCAAGTCACCCCTCGCTGTGCTAACTGCCATGGTGAGCACCACGCCTTCTACCGGGGTTGTCTGAAAATCCCCCAAAAAGGAGTTCACGCTCCTAAGAAAAGCATTACCCCACCTCCCCCCATTTTGGGAGAGCCACCCCCCGGACAACAGCCCAAGGCTCGAACATCATTCGCCCGGGGATGTCATACGCAAATGTGACTTCCTCTCAACAACACCGAATAGGAGCTCCTCCCCCGACTCCTCTGCTCAACACACCCCTGACCACCGAGACAATCCTCCACTCAATCATGACCCTGATGACTCGCCTCGACCAAAGAGTATCCGGTCTCAAGGGCAACAGAAAAGCAGCACGCTAGACAGAGACTTTACGCTACTCAACTGGAACGCGAACAGCATCACACACAAAACGACTGAACTCACACACATACTCCAGACAAAAGATATCGACATTGCATGCATCACGGAAACACACCTGGACAACACAAAAACACTCTACATACCAAACTACACGGTACACAGACGTGACAGACGCCAAAAATCCCATGGCGGAGGGGCTATCCTTGTACGCAAGGGCATCCGCCATCGAGTCATAAGTACGGACGCTGCCAACTGCGAAGCAGTCGGCATTGAAGTACACACCACCTCATCTGCCTCCATCAGGATCATCTCCCTCTATTCTCCTCCAACGGATGATCCAAACCTCCAATGCATAATCCCGCTGTTTGACTCCAACATTCCTACGATCGTGGCTGGCGACTTGAACGCCAAGCACAAATCGTGGGGGTGCAAACACGAGAATCCCAAAGGACGCTCCCTCCTCAAACACTTGCGTAACCTCAACATCAATATTGAGGTTCCAAGCGAACCAACTCACTATCCAAGCTCCCCAGACCAGGACCCCGACATTCTAGACATATTCCTAACAAAAAGCTTGACCATTTCTACGGAACCACGAACATCCCCAGACCTTCCTTGCAACCATAACCCAGTCTACCTAGAGATCCCAAGATCCCTTCTCACCATACCCGTCACCACCAGCCGCATAGACTGGGTTCACCTTGCGCATAACCTCGAATCCTCCCCATTTAAATGTCGTCCTATCAGGTCCCAAACGGAACTCGACATAGCAGTAGACGAATTCACTGACGAACTCAACAAATGCACACACGAAGCCACCACAACAACCACAGCTCCCCAACACACACTTAAACTCCCTCGCGACCTCCTACGTCTCATCAAGAAGAAGAAAAGAGTCCAGAAACTCTGGCAAAAAAGAAGAACCCCCGAACTTAAAGTTCATCTTAACTCCCTTGAAAGGGAAGTCAAATCCAAAGTCTTCGAATTCCGAAACAAGGAATTTAACAAATTCATAGCCGAGGCAGAGTCCCACCCAAGAAATGCTTGAAAGGTCGTTAAAAAACTCCGTAACAAACGGCCTTCCCTCCCCCCCCCCTTCAATAAGGGAATAAACTCTACTCGCTAGATTCGGACAAATGCCTAAACAAGCACGCCACGGAAAATAACATCCTTCCAGACGTGCAGTACGGTTATAGAGCCAGACATTCGGCAGTTCACCAGCTTCTGAGAGTCACCAAAGACCTCTCCGATAGCCTCATCTACAAAAACTTCATCGCGATAGCTTTTCTAGATGTACAGAAGGCCTTCGACAGAGTTTGGCACGGGGGCCTCCTATACAAGCTTATACAGTTAGGTTTTCAACACTACCTCATAAGTACCGTCAAATCTTACCTCTCGGACAGATTTATCCGCGTTAAAGTAGGCAACTTCCTCTCCAACCCCCGTCCAATAACCTCCGGAGTCCCCCAAGGCTCCAAACTTTCACCCACGCTTTTCAACACATTTTGCCACTACCTGTCTCAGCGCGAAAACATCAACACGTACGTCTATGCAGACGACGTCGCGGTCAGCTGCACGTCAAAACAACACTCTCAGGGCACCACCAGCCTAAACGAGCACATCGTCACTCTCCATAACTGGTATAGTCTTTGGAAACTGGTCGTAAACGAGGCAAAGACTATAGCCATGCTCGTCTCCTGGAAATATCTAAGGAAGAAACTGCAGAAGATAAAGGTCAACGGAGTAGAAATCGACTGGAGCTACTCCGCCAAGTACCTTGGCGTAACGCTAGACCGTCGACTCCGTACGTTTGGCACATCAACAGCACCCGCGGAAAGGCATATGGAGCCTTCGTGCAACTTAAGCCCTTCTTCAACAACAAAGCCGTCTCCCAGAAGACCAAGCTGCGCATCTTTAACGCCATCATCAAGAGCATTAGCACCTATGCGATACCAACGCTGGGCGCTGCAAAGGGAAACCGACTACAGGTCATCCAGGGCCCTTTCATGAAGATTCTGAGGTCGGTCCTGGGCATTCCGTGGTACATCAGAAATACCCAGATTATCAAGGAGTTCAACATCGTCCCTCCAATACAAGCAGCCCCCGTCCTTGAGTCTAAAATCCGCGCCTCCATTACGGACCACACAAACCCCACCATCGCCGCACTCGCGAACCTCCAACCCGGTCGCTTCGACCTTATAAGACGTCCCTGCGCTCTAGCACAGAACTTCGAGAACCCTGAATATACTCTAGGTCTTCAATCTCCCCTGCTTCCATCGGATGCATCATCTCCATCTCCATGATCTCGACGAAGCGAACGCGACTTCAATTCGTGCGCTCCCTTTAGGAGCACCCTTCTATCCGCCGTATCCTTTACGGCCTCAACCCTATACAATCACTTAAACTAATCACAAGTACGCTTCCAAATACACAATACCCAGCGGACTCACACATCTACACACACACACATATAAAAACACGAAATTTAAGCTTCTCTAACTCTATTCTGGTGCAAGCCAAGATTCGAGCTTCGCCCAGATGCGTAAGTGCCCCCTCCTCTCATCTATTCGAGAGCGAGTCGGCCACCGAAATTCTCCGTTATTTTTCTTCTTCTTTCTCCTCTTATGCCCTTTTGTCTTCTAGGGGAGTGGTCCTCACAGATCTGTCCCATGCGGGGAGGTTAGTTTTTAGTTGGTAAGCACACCGGGTGAATCCGACACTACCACCGGATTAGCTGGGGTGTCTATGAAGATTTTCTCCTTCCCGCTCCATCAAACAAAAAAAAAAAAAAAAAAAACAAAAAAAAATAACCATGTCTACAAGTGGTGGCAAAAAAACACTCATGTTTGGCTTATGTCTGTGAAAAAAAGCCCACAGGTTATCAAATTTTCCATTCTGTCTTGGAACGAAAGTTCATTTAACATCAAATACAAATGCCATACAGAATATTGCGAGCATTTGAACTTCGGGTCACCATCCGTGTTTACTAAAACTGTGACGTAATTATGTTTCTCATGGTAGGATAATAAGTTTAAAAAATTTTTGTAGAAATTACCATCGTATACGTCATTAATATGACTTGGATTTGGTTGCTGCTCATTAACAACTCCATTATAATAATCTCCATATATATATTTGATAAATCAGCTACTTGTGTTGACAGATCAATAAGGACAAAAAAAACTTGTATTGCTAGGTGACGATAAATCTAAACATGCCTGACAAGTGTGACATTGGTTGAGTCATTGAACATCTTCAAATTTTCCCATGTAGGCTGAGCAGTTGTGACAAACAGCATGAAATGCAACGTCATCTTTTGGATTCAATAATTCATCGATTTCGTACTTTGAATCGGGTAAAATATTGTGCTCAAAAATACTGTTCACTAATTTGAATAGGTTCACGAAACCATTAAAACTTAGATTGTTTGACATGCTAAATTTAAGTATCATAATCATGACTTTTCCAGGTGTTGTGCCTACTTTTGTGCTGATAATCTTATGGAACTGATCACATTCAATGAAACCCAAGAGTGTTCTGGGATGTTTTATGTTGGCATCGCTGTCATCCTTTTTTTGATTTTCTGAAAATCAGTCTCGAACATTATCATCAGACTCATGTAGCAACAGGACGGGATCCTGCAACAAATTATTTTAACATCGCTAATGATTTTTATAGCTGCTTAAGACATCATTATAATTATAACTATCATCATAATTTTTACGATTATGAATGATACTATGATTATTATTATTATTACTATAATTATTATTCTTGTTATTATTATTACTATAAGTATACTTAATATTAACATAACTACTAATAATTTATCGTAATCGTTCGTGCATAAATAACAAAAGACAATAGTATGATCACTTAGAAATTATTTAAGGATACATGACATGCTCAAGTAAATTCGTCAATTAAAATTTTTTTTCATAACAATTGTATCACCTATTACATGACAATAATTTGTCAATATAAGAACATAAAAATATCTATAAATCAGTATAAAAGTAGTCTCAATGGTGCAGATCGCGGAAGGCGTGCCTAACGTAACTAGCAAGATAAAATTTAAGATGGCGTTTCTATATTAAACTTCTCTTTCTACATACAATTTAGTATTTTTATTCCTTCATAAAAAGCCTAAAAAAACGTTATTATTTACTACTAATGCACGTTAATAATTTTGTTTCCATTCCAGAAACCCATAAAAAGTGTTATTAATGGCCTATCTAACATTTCTTAAAGATTAATTGATTAAGGGGGGTTCCTCGTGCAGAGATACCAACCTACATTGAGATGGATAAAAATCAGTATAGTAATACCAACTTATAGACTAATAATAGTTGAGTAAGTGTTAAGCAGACGACAAACTGAAGCAGCCAATGGCACCCTGTATTTATTTTTGCGTAGTCGTTACTGTCATTTGTGCTATTATTGCTTTTACGTTCGATTTCGGTTTTATTTTATTAAACGGTAAGAGAATAACAGACGTCAATGAAGATTATGACTTGTATGCTTAGAAATACGATTTAAATGTTTGCGCTATTCGCACCGTCACGTAAGGTAAACAAAAATGGCCGCGCCACCACAGCTCCCCTCCAGCTAGTTTCGTTTTCTGACCTTCTAAGCTAAAAATTTCGAAAATTTACAGGAAAACACCTACTTTGCTCAGTGTCGTTTGAAAGAGCAAGTTTTTCTGTACAAGACGTATAGAGTCTTATTCCTGGAACTGCTCTTTTATTTGAGTTATAGGGCTGTTTTCATGGCGTGTGCATGCTCCGCCATAAAAATACGTGTGAAAGAGAACAATATTAAATCAATGATGTCTCGAAATTTTACGAGGTAAGTAATATAAATGGGGGTGGGGGATACCGTTGGATTCAGCACATTTTTAACTATTAAATTCATCTAGTCTAGGTCCTAGAACTGCCGCGAGGAAGGCTTCTTATGTTTTTTTAATATTTATCAAGATTCCGTCGTCATAAAATTCTTTGGAGGTAATTTATGTACATTTATTTAAAATCCTAAGCGTTTGAACTTCTTTTTTTCTTGGTTATATTTACATCTAGAAATTGAATTGACATACTAATTACTTTCAAAGTGCTTTGTACGCTGTAAATAAGTTAAATAAAATTAACAATTACTAAAAAATACTTTTCTCACCATGAGCTCTAAGTTTTTGTTATCTGCAGGCATACTTTGCACCCTTCAATCTCTTCATACCCACGGTACAAAGGCTTCACCAACTCTCAGGCACAAAGTACTTGTAGGCCCTAGAGCGCAGTGGTTAGCGGGTACAAAGTAGGCCTGCAAGCACCAAGTACTACTTTGTGCCCTCGGGAAAAAATGCGACATTCAAACCTTAAACATAAGCAAAAAAAATCCATTCCACACTCGTTTTCACTATCACCAATTTTTATATTACCGAAAAAATTGCGACCGTATAGTTAATTCTATGAGTTACAATCTAAAACACAATATTTAATCCTTCCAACGTTATGTAGATAAATAATTACTCTTCAAACACGTTTTTTTTTTTTTTTTAATTAAGTTGTATGCTAAAATAAACGTGATTTTAAGTAAAAAAATTAAGTTAGGAATAAATTTAAATTTAATTAAATATTGATTAAAATTAAAAACAATTCTTGTGTTATTTCCAAAATAAAAAAAAATGTTCCATCAAGTTCCGATCGGTTTCGTCACAATTTCTTTTTTCGATTTTAAAAAAATCGGTACGTGCAAACCATTCGTAGATTTTAGATGATGATTTCTTGGAATATTAATCCGTAGGTGTACTAAAATGCTACCGTACTTTCATTCAGTTACTTGACGTTTTTTTGCGTTTAACACACCCCCCCCTCTATCTCCAGCCCCTCCTATTTTGAGTTCACGGTGCAATGACAAAAAAATTTTCAAACTGACTCTAGAACACAAATACCCAGCGTCATTCGGTTTTTTTTTCGACACTGAAATTACGCGTCATTCCCTTAACTAAGTTGTAATACAATATAAATCTATGTAATACTTCGGCTATGATATATCTACTTGTGCATAAACAAAAAGGGCCTTTGTAAAAAAAAACAAATGTTTTCCTGGTCATCTGAACCGATTTTAAATGTTTAAAAACGAACATATTTTAGGACTTGTTTTTTTTTCACTCAGCGGGACTTGTACTTTTTCTTAAGATGAACTTGTAATTTTACCATGTAAAAAAAAAAAATTGTTTTTGGGTCATCTTAATCGATTCTAAATGCTTTAAAACGAACATATTTTACAATGCCAAATGTACTTTTTTGACGTTTGGGACTTGTTTTTTCTTTACTTAGTGGGACTTGTATTATATGCGCTTAATAATCGTGTCATTTAAAAAAAAATTTTTTTTGTAATGTTTTATTAGAAAATTTATATTTTACTGTAATTTTTTTTACCTTTTTTTTACTTAATTAGTAATTAAATTAATATTTGACAAAAAAATTTTAGGCTCAGTATTTTAGCTAACATTTTGGCATCAGAAATCGGCTGACAAATCAGCTGATTTTTTTCAGCAGTGCTACCGTAGGTATACTCATAACAACGATGATTACACCACCTTCCTACACAATAGCATTCTATAGGAGGTATATTTATATTCATAATCATATTATCTGAAAAATAATTTTATAGGAGTGTAACTTTTTACTTAGGTACCCAAGCACCCACTGTCCACTGGTTTTTTTTCTTTTAGCTCCACAGTTTTTATAATTTCGAAACTAATTTATTGTTGCACTGCTTGTCATTTCCAATAAACAATTCATTTTTGTCACTATTTCACTGGCAACAGTAGACTCTGCAGAGAAATCACAATTAATTTTCTATTACATCCTTAAACAATCTTTGACATAAAAAATTGACAAACCACAGAAGCGGTATGCCCATTGTTTTCTTTTTAATTTGCTTATCAAGGGGTATAACTAGCTCATAACTTATCTTTTACTGTTAACTTACGAGTCTTCCTTTTAATTATACTGTTCAGACTTGTGACACATAGGTGACAGTATGAATGTTATTAATTTGTTAGTTATAACGATTTTGAACGACAACCAAATACATACCAGCCTCTTGTGATAGAATATGGTATTTTTTCTTATCATAGTGCACATCACAGTAACATGCAGCAAGAGCGTACATACATATTTTGTGCTAGTCTTTATTCGGTGTATAAACAAGTATTTTAACCATAACTTTACCAGCAGTAAGCAGATACTCTTGCGTGCGCATAAATATACGCATCTATATAGTTCCCACTGCTCACCGACTAAGCTCATTGAAAATGTGGCAACGCCGTGCGTTCGTGCAGGTGCACCATAGCCTTCCGACCTCATTTAGGAGTTGTTCGGGACGTATTTTCAATCGCCTCTCATTTAAAAGCTATTTGCTCAAAAAATTACTTTCAACAATCGCTCTATACGCTGTTCTCGGGAAATGCTACAATAACATATCAGCCTGTATATAGAGTTCTATAGAAAGTAGCTATAGCTATATTATATATATATATATATATATATAGTAACTGCAGCGCACTATTGTGTACATGCAAAAGGAAGGGAAAGAGAGGAAGGCAGACAGACAAATAGATCTTCTGCCTGTGGCACAGTCAGAGCTAGCTAGTAAACGTACAATTAATATACATAGATACTTATGTGCACGGCAGCGTTCGCTTGCTCACTCGCTCGCTCTCTTTACGGGTTAACTCTCTAAATAAAGCGTGCCTAAAGAAGTTTCACTTTAACAATTAAATAAATACTGTGAACTAAACAACAGCAAAGAAGAAATGTAAAGGTGGGAGTATGGTTGCAATGAATGAAACCAACTATTGCTTCGAGGGTAAAATTTGACAAAGATTGTTCTTAAGCAGATGTATGCTATCTGTTTCTGGAAAATTTCTAGATAGTGATATTCAATGAACGTTGGGGTCAGAGTATAGGGGAGTAAAAAAGGTAGTTTGTAGTACAGGTTTATTCTGTAATGTCTCAAGCAGTTCTAAGGTCACATTTGGTATTTCTTAAAGAGAAGAATGCAGGCAGGTAAGGGCATTTAAAGAAGTTATTGGTGAGTGGTATAATAAACAGTAGGTCGTGGTAAATATTTAGAGTTTGACTAGTAAGGAATGAGTTATTATCTTACAAATATATAAAGCAAAGTTGCTAATCCGTTGTAATCGCTAATCGCGAAAACTACTGAACTGATGTTGCTGAAATTTTGCATAATGATTGTTAACACTTCCTAGATGAATTTAGTATAGTTGTTATCTTGAAAAATTTATTAACAATAGCAATAAATAAGCTTAAAGTTTTATAAAAATATGCTAGCTTTTCACGTCAGTTCACTAGTGTCTTTTAGGTGGCGTTGACATAAAATTGAAGCTACCTGCAACAGAATTGAATAAGTGTGGTTAAAATAGGCCGGAACGTCTTGAAAATTTCTGCCGTCGCTTACTGACAAGTCACCAAGTTGCATCGAGAATGTTGGTAATACTCGTGCAGCTAGGTATCTTGGTTACTGACGATGCTCTTCCCAAATAAGCTAGTGACCTAGGTCTACTTTCACCCTGAACCTCCAGGATTATGAGTGCCATTAATAAAAAATTTATTCTAACCGATGACGTCTCCGGTGGAATACCAGAAGACGTGTCTAGCCAGAGCACATCCTGCACTAACACTTCAGAGTTATGTGGCCGTACCATAATCTAGCTTGGGGCCGTCAGAGAGATTTTTACTACAAATATAAGCCAGGGAAGACAGCCCTGAAGAGTACGGGCAGCCACAACGGTCAACTTTTTAGTGGACTTTCCAACGGCATACCTGCAGAGAAAGTATTCTCCAGGCCCACTTTCCCGACTAACAGTGAGCGGTTGGTTATTCGAGGAACGATCCGAAGACGAGATATTCTTTGGTCAGCGGTGTACCTTCCTCCAGTACGGTCTCTATATACAGAGACTCCAAGCATACGAGTCAAGCTACCCGCAGCTGGCTCCCCATTATCACGAATAATAATAAGGAATAACTGGAAATTTCACCACTAGCCCTTTTCAGGGCCAATATAAGTATTTTTGTTCCCTACTTAACCATTAATCTCACTGGTTCTCGTAAGGGCCACCTAAGTTTAAACTACCTTGCCAACAAATACATTTTTACTAACATTTTTGGAAACGTTCTTCGCCAACTAAAAGACTATGTAAAGCCAGCCACTATTAAATCAAGTCAGTCATTCACTGGCAGACATCACGAGCGGAGTTGTTCGTCACAAGATTGGGAACCCCAGTGATGACCTTATAATTACCCTCTCGACTCTAGGCATTCAGCCAGGAATCACCGATCCTCTCCAAGGTCTGCGCTGGGCGAACCTAACAGCTATGAAGGAAAAAAAAACTTGAGCCAACGGGAGTCTCTAACGGGCAAGCATCATGAATCAATCTCTACTAATCTCTCCACCTTAGATTATCAAAAAAACTGAGTCTGCAAAAAAAAGGTGCTTTAGACACCAACGTCCTTAACTTTACACCAGGAGACGTTGTGAAAGATCTTTACAACTAGCCCCAAAGCTTCGGACTTTGTAATTTTTCTCCCGATCAGTCTGGAACTTCAACAGTAGGCCAGAGAAGATCACCCTGAGGTATTCAGGCAGTCACAATTGATGTTAACTTCAATCAAGAAAGAGTTTACTTAAAAAGCTTACCGTTTTTTTTTAAGGCACTGTTGGACGTCAAACTACCTTGCCAACAAATATATTAAAACTTAACAAAGTTGACAGAAAACAGCCTTTAGGGGTCACAAAAGTCTTAAACATACCAAGAGTCGCAAGAGGGTGAATTGGAAGGAAAACTTGAAATGTATCTAATGAATACAACTTTAGGCGACAAGAAACTGATGCAGAAAATTTATCAAGATTGGAACAGCAGCGTCAAAATCGACAAATAATGAATCCCTTACGTGAGAGATCAGCTTTTAATTGTACCCTTACACTTATCTCTTAAAACTTTCAGTTTATTAAATAAGTACAAAATGTATTTCTATTTATGTGGCGTTAAAAAATGTAGAGATTAAGCTCCAGGACTTTGTTGCTCTGGTAATGAAATTGTGAGATAAGAGAAAAAAAAAATTTTCTGTATATATTTTTTGGGGGTTTTAAATTTTAACAGCTTTAAGAAATAGCCCTTTTTGTAAATTATACGGGAGAAACTACAAATCAACGGCCCCTTCAGGCCAACAATTATTTAATGGCATAAGGAACCCATGGTACTTGTTATATTTTTGTATTCTTGTTAATTCTTACAGCCTTTTATTTGACCAAATAAACTGTATGGATTACAAACAAATATGTTTTTAATAAGAAGATTTTTGTCCTGAGAAGTGCCAGAAATATATGTAAAATTTCTAATTAAAAACGTTTCACATTACATGTCAACACACTATGGTGTTCTATTTAGTAACACTTGGGCGAAACCAAGACGGGGGGCCGTTAGTAGATAGATAAGGGAAATTACATTAGTAACGTTATAATAAGGGAGAATCTGTTCTGTCTTGTCTAAGAGGGTAGTGAAGTATACTATTAAGTTAAATAAAATGTTGATGAGCGTATAGAGACCAGATAATCGATGTATTTGTTAAATGCAAAAGTGTTAAGGACTTAAACAAGAGTAAAATGGACTCTGCTAATAAAAAATCAAGCGTGGTTCTTTGTATTAAGCCCTTGAAGAACCATGGGGAGTTAAGAGTTACATCCAGATTAGTTAGTGAATTGACCTTCTTTAATTTTTTGTCGTTAATTGAGTTACTATAGTATGATGTTATTTCTCTTTTATTAACTGATAAAACTTTGCCACTATCTTTATGAACCAAGAATCTGCCGTTGGAGCACTTCAACACCGCATTTAAGAGATCAGACTGTAAACGTAGAGAATCTGAATGTGAAGAAATACGTTTAAAAATTTCTATGTGCTCTGCGTAAATTAGATAAGATGACTCAGTAGAGAGTGCTAAAATAAGACTGCTCATTACCAGTGTCAATAATAGTGGATCATTGTGCGAGCCTTGTGATACCATAGATGTGGCTACAAACTCATCTGGTAAGGTGCCAAGAAGGCAAACTCTCAAAAATCTGCCTGTAGAAAACAAGGCCAGCTATCTGTATAGAGGATCGCCGATACCAAAAAGTTAGCCCCAGCAAGAAGTATGTTATAGGGGACACTATTAAAAGGCTTAGCCATATCAAGCAAGATATGTTTAATGAGTAAGTTACACTTATCGATAGAAATCGAAGCGTGTACTACGTTAAGACTTAGTGCATCTGGAAATCGATTGTATTAAGAGTGAGCCTTGATGAGATTTCAAAGTGGCCGAGTATCATGTCTTTGGCCCAATTCTCATTTCACTATGTAATGCTCGAAAAAGCCTTAGGCATGTAGTTCTAAGTTTCTGGAATGTAATAAAGTATGTCAATACATTGGTATGCTTCCAAACCTGATAATCACGTCTTATCAGATGGATTAGGTCAAGCAGTTTCTGTGTAAACCATACAGGTGACCTAAAATATGTGACATGATAAACGGTAACAAAAAACTGTCGATAATGTAAGAAATGCTGGGTGAGTCATGCTGGTCAGATGGAATAACCGTTTCAGTGACTTCGGTAATAGTAACAAGACTCTCAGGTGCAAATAAGAGATTTAACGTGTAATCATGACTAGAAATAGGATTTAAAGTTAGTTGAAAGTTCAGAGTGTTACAAATATTGAGAATATGGAAGTGGCTCAAAGTCGATCTGCTGGAGCGTAGCCTGTAAAATGCAGAGAAAGTGAATAATTAGTCCAAGATTATTTGGCCAGACTCAGGTCACCACATATTAAGATTTTACAGGAAAGATATAAGTTCATGAGTGACTCAACATGATCAGAAAGTTCAGTGTAGGCCGCTTGTGCAGAGTTCAGAGCAATGTAGATCACCATTAAAATAGAGTCTAACGCAGCACCCCGTATACGTACAACCATGCACTCAATGTTCATGTCCATTGTATGAGATTTTTTTGTGTATTGCCAGTAAGACAGCGCCATCCCGTTTATGAGTTTCTTTAACTGCATCCCTGTCCTGTCAGCAGATGTTGTAATTGAGTAGAGGCAGTTTGGAGTTAAAAGTATGTGATTTCAGCTAAGTTTCAGTGAAGATTATCATGCCTGGAGTTGTAGTACGTGAAGGTAAAGTTGATTCTGTTGTAGAGAGCTTATTGTACCGAGATTTGATATTTTGATAGTATACGAATATACTATCACTGTTACCTCTATTGAGTTTTCATCTCAATGAAAGGACTGTTGATCATCAATAATACTCGAAGTCCCCTTAGTGGGTTTTATTACTTTTCTAACAGCTGGATTAGCTGAATTATACCTTTTCACATAATCCACCAGTTGCGAATGATGAGCTCGTTGTAACCTGGTTATACTAGAGGCAACATTGACATCCTTTTAAAATTTTTTTTGTCTCAAGTCTAGAGCTTCAGTTTTTTCCACACTTTTGTTTCTCTACTTTTTGAACTTGCTTTCCTAATCTATTCTTTTTTTTGCTTTAAGCATTAATAAATCATCTTTACATTTTATTACACATCGAAAATATGTGTTAGATTGAGGGATACTTATATTTACCAATGATATGTAATCGACCATGTTAAAAAAATTTTTTTAACTATTTTGGCACTTTACTGCCCTGGGAAAATTTTTACAGTGTCAGATACTTAAGAAGCGTTACTTGTCTCACTGTCCTGTTCAAAACTTTAACGCCTTGTAGCTTTGACCACGTTTGTTCATGTTTTACAGTCTTTCACATGCTGCAACTCAGCAAGGCTGATCATAAAAATAATATGTGCTTGCGTATTTTAATCATTTTCGTCGAACGTTTCCCAAGAGCTCCATATCATCCTTTTTTTCAACGAGTCTAAAAAGGCTGCTTAATTCTTATGTAAAAAAAGTATATATTTTGAAACTAATTGATTCATAGTCAGTTTTGTGATTATAAAAATAAATCTTAAGTCTTACACACTCGAGAACTCGTGGCTTGCAATGATATTTAATGATAGATGACAGGACTGGATAGCAGTGAACAATTTGGACTTTATAACTAACACAGTTCTTTATTTCTTGATGTCAAATTTCTAAATTGAGGGGAAAGTGACAAGTTGTTACTGACAACAGGCAGGCAGAGGAGCAGATGGCTAAACAAAAGCCAACATTGTGCCAATCCGACACTGTAGCTCAGACAGTAATGTCGTTATCGAATTTTTCATGGGCACCAAATTAAAAATTCCTACTCCTCTTCAACTAAATCAAGTGTTCAGTTCATGTTTTTTTTAACCAATAGTATCGAATAATGTTTTTAAAACTGTACAATATTATGCATATTAAAATTATAGTTCATGCTCTAGTAATTAATTTAACCTTAAAAATAAAAACTCGGTCCTTTCTATCACTTTTGCTACTTATTAAATTTTGTCAAGCTCTCCACCAATTAATACATAATAGTTTTCTAGAAATTATGTTATTAAAGTTTAAGAACTCTAATCGATAATGAAATGATAATGATTCGTAACATTACAAAAAATATTATCAGCAAGTAATTTTTATTATTATGATGAATGCTTAAGAAAGTTGTCTATAAATTAGTTAAGACTTTTATCTTCCAAATAAAAAACATATTCGTTAAATGAATACAACTTTAGAGCTTAACTTCTTTGATAATTAAAACCAAAAAACTTTTTTTTTCGTAATACGTAATACAAGCAGGTAAAGTAAGGCTACAAAGAATTAAGGGTGGCAAAAAATTGTAATTTTTTTCACACTAACTAATAGTTGGAGAAGGAAAAAACTAGCGTAGAAGAGATAAACTAAATATTATTATGTCAGATCTCGTAAATTTAATAAGTAATTACGTGATTTAAGAAAAAACAGCGTGTGGGACTTGGAGTCCCCCAGTAAAAACGAAGTTCTCACATGTATGTAGAAATCACATGGATACTATAAAATACATGGTTCGTGAATACATGGGAGTTCAATATGAATTTTTTTTCGCGGGTTCCGGTGGTATATTTATGTCTTCCCTGTACATATGTCATGAATCAAAGGCTCGGGAACTTTTTAAAATAATTTTGAAGTTTATTGTTGGGCAAAAAACGAGAAATATATCCAACTTATTTGTAATAATTTTGCAAATAAGATATAATTTTCTACCTTGATTTTATAGAAAAATATTTAAAATACTGANGTGAGTAACAGACAAACTCATTTAATAGCTTGATTTGAGTTAAATAAAATTAATAATTTTGCAAAATCTTTAAAGTATCTTAATAGACCAGAAAAATATATTTTTAATCAACTCAAAATTTGTGTAAAAATAAGGGAAAAAAAAAAAAAAAAAAAAAAACAAAGTGTGAAACTCAGAGTCCCCCGGTAAGTACGAAGTTTTCGCATATATGTAGAAATCACATGTATACTGGAAAAGACAAGGTTTGTAAATACATGTGAGTTAAATATATTTTTTTTTCACGAGTTACGCCGGTATGTTTATTTATTCTCCGTACATTTGTCATGTATGAAAGGCTCGAGAACTTTTAAAAATAATTTTTAAGGTTATTGTTGGGAAAAAAACAAGGAGTATGTCCTACATATTTGTAATAATTTGACAAAAATGCTATAATTGTTTTACAAACTTTTAACCTTGATTTTATAGAAAAATATTAAAAATACTGATATTTGAGGTTATCTCTTCACATAACTTACACCTCTCTTTTTATGTGCCACGACGTTTTTTTCTCCTTTAGGAAACTTGTAAAACTTCTTATTTCTCTAAGTCTTGCTTCCTTTGAAAGATATGGCGTATTTTTTATATTTGAAGGTTATGTGCACGCATGACCATGGAAAATCATTTCTGCATTATCGATATCCTGTACTAAACGTAATATAACTTTTCTAATGATCTCCCCTCTTTATTCCATTAAGGTACACCGAAAACATCAAAAATTGAGGTAATGTTTTGCCATAACTAAACGCCTTTGTTTTTGCGCGTCACGATATTTTTATTCCTTTTATAAAACCCGTAAAACTCGTTATTATTGCTCTATCTTGTTTCCTTTTAAAGGTATGGCGTATATTTTAATATTTGGAGGTTATACCATATTATAAATACCCGTTTAATCAATACTGGCTATCTGCATCGATCTTTAATACATGCAAAAATTATTTGTTAATGTACTTTATTAAAATAATAATATTTACTAGTGTGTATAGTATTAATATTAACTACTATATTCTATACACATGTGCGCAGGCAAACATGTACACACTTGCACAGTAAAAGTAGAAAGTACACAGACACCATACACATACTCATCATACATGCACACTTTTATGGTTGCATTCATGATTCTGTAAACAAGTTAAACACACGCACATACGGGCACGTATGCATAACACTATATGCTGACTATATATATGTATCGGAATCCGATGGCGAACGATGAGACTCGAGCGCCATCGAACTGCAGTATATATCTGTATATACGTACGTACGTTTCTACCGTTTTGGTCCCCAACTGAAGCGTGCCTAAAGAAGTTCTCCATTCAAAAACTTGATCATTTTGGGGAACAATCAAGTCACAGGTAATGTGTAGGCTAAACTTAAAATCGTTTACCCTAATCAATTCCCTGGCTTGTTCCTCTGCCAGCGAGTGCGTGGAAGTAAAAATGTTTACTGAGCAAAGTGAGGGTGCAAACACAGATACCCACATTCAGTCTCCTTAAACACCTTTTTGTTAATCGCTTGGTGTAGGTGTGCACGGTTGATTTCTCTATTCATTTTATTAATTTAAATAATCAAAT
The DNA here is from genome assembly GCF_000648655.2 of Copidosoma floridanum. The sequence goes on along the minus strand of NW_019384278.1, from coordinate 1,924,043 downwards.
TTGCCACGAATGTCCTACAGATTATGCGATTGTGGCGCCTGAGCTTAGATGGATGTGAGAGTCGTGTGTATGCATGTTGACCAGAAAGTGCTCTTACTTATTTAAACAACATCAGTTTGCAAAAGTTTCTTTTTAAATCTATTTGTTATCCAAATTCTCTTCAAGTTGCCTTTTTTTACCCCACGAAAACGGTAGTGCACGCTTTTTCCTTGCACTGGCTGGCTCCCCCTCTCTCTCTTTCTCTCTCTCTGTGTCGCCACTGCTACTCTGTATTCCCCCACCCTCTAAACGTGCACGCTTTCTTCTTACACTTTCTGGCTTATAGGTCCCCGTTCCCAAGCGTCCTTATACACAGGAAATACACGGGGAGCATGTATCTCATCGTAACCTGCGATAAAGAACTTCGTCCTAAAAACAAAGTTAGTTAGATGAATTGAGAGGAAAGTAAGAGGGGTCTGGTTATAAGCAAGTAAAAGCTGTGAGGTAGCAGGAGAGTGTGTAAAGGAGCGAGCTCAAATAGAATTTGGACTAAAAATAGCGTAAAAATAAGCCAATTATTGTGTGAATTAAGGGGGAGCTAAGCGAGAGTTGATGGGGAGTAGGTGGAGCTGTGTTCTATTTTCATCAATACAAGTATATAATATCGGAAAATATATTCACATATATACCACTACAGGCATTTTTCCTACTTGTTTTTCGGATCAAACTAAAAAAAATTCAGCTATTTTACTACTATTTTGATTAAAATTTTTATTTTTTAGATGCCTCACTGTTCATAGGTTTTTTTACATACGTGTGAATTTTCAATAGGTATTGAATTTATATAACTTAAAGTAAGTTCGTAAACTAATGAATTCGTAGAAGTTATATTTTAATTAATGTGGAAGTATAAGGAACTTGACGTGCTGAGCCATTTTCTGTTAACATTTGTATTACACAGTATAAAATAATTTAATTTTTTATACATCTTTGTAGAACATGGTACTAATACGTACAGAAATTGAAATTACACTTCGTCATTCAATAATACTAGCCATGAAAAATTGCCCTCATTATTATAATTTATTTTACAGAGCCAATTAAGTACTTCGAATAATAGCTGTTGAAATGTTAAATATGTACATGTATATCACAAAATTTTGTAATTATTCATCTTTCAAGTTGGGTATGGTAAAATTTATATAGTCTTGTCTTGAGTAGATACAAAAATGAAGAACATGTATATTAAGCCTAAAAGCGTAGGTTTATTTCAAAACTGTTTCCCAATTCCCATCAAATAGATATTTTATCGTAGGAAATAACATTCTTCATATGAAGCGTATCATTAATTGTGGGAAAATATCAAATGGCTATGCATTGTTTCATAATGAATCATCAAATTTATAAACATTTTAATAATAGGGGCAACATACAATAAAAAATAATTGTGAGAGTTGGCATGTTAAGCGTGTAAAAAAACCAAGACTCACATCAATATACTAGTGGAAGTTTTTCCCCCTGCGCATTTCACGCACTAATCATCCAATTTTTAAATATTAGTTAAATACTTCATTTATTTAGTTTGCCTGTTAAAAATTAATAAATATAAAAATCATGAACTTTCACAAATAAATAATATTTTACAATTAGGAAACAAATCATGTGAACATTTCAATTAACTCACAGCAACAAATTTTTTCTTTTCAACGTTGCGCACCATCTAGATTTAAGACAAAATGGTAAACTTTATTGTAATATTAACCATATTTTCATAAAGAGTAACATATGATTCTTTTCTTTTCATGGTGAATAAGTCTACCAGCTAGGTCGATGGTTTAAATATTCTATAAAGTTGTTCGTTCTTTTTTGAGTTAGTATGCAAATACGATGGTATATTTTTAAATGTATGTAATAACGCAAATATTAAACATATTAAGAGTTTAAGAAAAAAATAATCAGCGTGGTATAGTACTACCTTAAAGGTTGTATGAAAATATGTTAACAACTTATATAGATGAAATAATCATTAAGGTAGGGTAAAAAACGTCTAAAGAGGATAAGAACAAATATTAAAGTATTATTCAGACTATGCTATTAATTAATTATAATCCTACACATAGGCTTTGTGGTAGGACGCAAAAGATTTTACTCAAAATTCAATACTCTATCTCAAAATAAGAGTTGTGTGATTTAATATAACTACTTTGTTATTAGTCCTTAATGATGGGTCATTGATTTTATACGTTTAAAAGTAGCAACTAGTTTCAAATCGCATAAATGGAGCAGAAACTTTCAAAATGCTTAGAACAGTTGACGATATCTTTCATAGTGCATTTAAAGATTCTGCTGTTGCTTTAGGTTTAGTGAAAAATGACTTTTGAATTCATGATGTTTTTGAATAAGTATGTAACGTTATGCTGCCATGCCGATAAAGAAATTTTTGTCTGTGGCTCACGATGTGTGAAAATATTTGAGGCAATAATTTATGAAAAAAATTAAAGTAAGTTTTATTGAAGGTTTTAAAAAGAAAAAGAAAACGATACTTGTTTAAAGCTAAATTTAGTTTTCAAATTTCAAGAAAATTCCAAAAGAACTCTAAGACATCCTTTGATTGACAAAACATTTTTAAAATTGTTTTCAGATATTGGAAAAGAAAAAGTTAAGTTGTTGCAAGTGCCAAATAAATGAGAAACAACTGATGTTTGCTTTGATATTTCTGGTCAAGATATGAACTTTTCAATAAACAACGTTATGCTTGCTTTTTATAACAAATATACATTGAGAAATTATTGGGGCATCATCTACCCAAGCATGTGCATACAACGCACAAAATGCTCTTTCAACGGTTACCTCAGTCACTTGTGCAGCAGCTGCACAAGTCAGGGAGGGTCCGCGCTCCAAAGTTGGGTGGTAGTGACCTATAATATTACCAGGTTACTGATACTCTAGTCACTAATGCAGCAGCAATCTTAACTCATCACGCAATCGCGAGTATATAATATATACATATGAATACATCGCAAGTATGGTTATTATCTTACATTAAATATTATATACAACAGAACAGTAAGTATTAAGAATATCATAATAAATAAATATAAATTGTAAATAATTCATGAATCAGACATCACAGTTATTTCCTTGTAGTCCGGTAGTTAAAGATCAAAAAAACAGTGAATAAGAAAATTTCTGCCACCTAAAAGAAAATTGTTCTAATTGCTTACAAATATAGTCTTATTATTGGAAAAAATAGTTTTGTCCAACCAAGATAACGGCTTCAATTGTTATTAAACGAATTCGGAAAATTAATCGAATTTTTTTTTACGTTTTGGCTCATTACTTCTTTCCTATTAGTCTGATTAAAAAAAGTATCAAAGCAAAATCGATGAAATTTTTTATCGATTCAGGTCTCTTTGATTGTTGAAAAAATTTGTTTTTTGCAATGTTAAGTGGCAATAAAGCGTAAAATTTCCTGTTTTAAAAATCAACATTTACGTATTTACAGTTTCTTTATTTACTGATAAAAAAAGTTAAGAATTTTTGATAAACTATCTATTATAAGCATCCCTAACCATGCACAAGTTTTTTTGTTTATTTCAAAAAATGACGTCACAATTTAATTTAAAACTCATTTAAAATTTAAAAACTCATTAGCTCACACAAAGCGTAAAAATAAGTTAGATCCAAAATTCCAACGGCCTTTTATCAAGAATACAAAGAACGTCAATGCCATGGAAATTTTTTAAAGTTATACTTCTATAGGCGCGTTCTGCCCTACGAAGTAACTCAACGATTTTAGATTGGTGACCTTAAGAAAAAGGATTTTGCTTTCGTTCTTTCGGTCCCCTATATGCCACACAACGCCACCACACAACACAACATCAAAGCCCCGCACTCAATTCAGTACACATTTTGAATTTATTTTTCTTAACCATTTTCTAAAAAAAAAAAAAAAAAAAAAAAAAAAACATATGTACCAAGACACGCATAGCCTCGAGCTGGGAGGTACTCTCGGTCCTTCCACGCGTGTGTACACGCTTATTCTCGCGAGGGTTGTATTCCACCTTCATTCTTGACTGAACTGGGGAATCCATCGAGGCATGTGTAGTCCACTATACGCGTATATACCTATACTCTGATTGGAAGCAACATGAGGCATTGCGTTGGCAGTAGGTATACCTATATACCNAATAAATAATTGTTTATACAATTTTTTCCATTTCTCCATAATTTTCATATTAAAAAAAAGATTTTCGGTACTATATTATTACAATAATTGATTTTTATTGCGTTTTCTTCTTTCACAAAATTTAGAGAGGTGGAAGAGGTGCAAACATATACAGCAACGCTGGAAATTATTTTTCTTACATGGATCAGCTTACATACACGCTTTTACGCACACTTTACCCCTCCTTTCGTGTGTTATTAAACAAACAAAAAAAAAAAATATAGATCTATTTGAAAATAAAACAGGCTTATTTAGAAGTAATCTTTTATACAAACGAAAATTGAGGGGTTTATACAGATCTTATGAATGTAATTTTTAGTGATTTTTTCATAATGTTACATATTTAATTGCAAATTTTTAAAATTAAACATGTAAAAGAGGGTACAGTTGACTTAACTGCAATTGTTTTTGGGTATTTCTTTTGGTATTTTGAGTATACTTTTGATGCTTGAATAATATCTGTCAAAAAAAACCTATGTTTGATAAGCTTCCTGAAGGGACATTGTTTATATTGTATTGTGCCAGAGTATATTGTTTATAATGTTTCAGTTATTAAATATTAGAATTTTTATTGAAACCACACCCAACTAAATTAGGTATACTCATTCCAACGATAATTGCACCACCTTGGTACACACAATATCGTTTCGTGGAAGGTACATTTATATTTCTCGTTATATTATCTGCCATAAAATTTTTTTTTCTTTAGTTAATAACTTTCCACGTATTAAAAAAAAATCTTATTTTGATACGATATTCCTAACAAATATTATAAATAAATGAGCGTTTTTTCCTATTGTTCAATAATTATTGAATTTATCAATTAGAAAAGATTTTTGTAAAATTTTTGTGGTAGAATTTCCGTATTCACCATTTTCTCAATCTTCAACTACCGGAATACAAGGAAATAACTGTGGTGTCTGATTTATTAATTATTTATTATAAATAGTTATTTATTATAATATTTTTAATACGTACTACTCTGTTGTATATAATATTTAAGGTAAAGTAATTAACTATTAACATAAAATTTCATAGTAATGTTTTTTTGGAACTCGCATGTATTAATAATGATCAAGACAGATTCCTTACAAAAAAGAAACTTGATGTTGTACAGAATTGAAACGAGAAGCTGGTTTAATGAGGTAGTACAAGACCTTGCTTAGCCAATATTTTCCAAAAAATGCATATTATAATCTTCTGTGCTATGAAAAATCGTCTCACAAGGCAAGTTAATGTACACTATTTTTTCTTTGTTTCTGAGGGTACATAGAATAAGAAAAAATTTATTCCAAAGGTGTGCCTTAAAAAAATTTTTTTTTTTTTTTTTGGGACGCTTAAAGGCAAATTTTGGTTGGATTTCATCATATATCGTTGAACATGACAAAAAAAGATAAATTTATTAGCTCCCAAAGTATTCCATTTATATGACCGGTAGCTTATGCAAACGCTGATCATAATGTATCTAGATGAATACCACGTTTTTTTTTGTACTATACATTTATAATATTTGATTAAAATAACATTACTTACCGAAAACTGTTTATTTATTTAATTTGATAAGCATGGCATCAGGTGGGTAAATATTCGCTCTCGATTTCCTCAATATTCGTTGAATTTATATACCATAGGTCATTTATGGTGCGTATGCAGAGTACAGCAAATACCAAGGAGGCTGTTACTATAACATTAGTAATTAATACCATACTTGGGTAATATTTGCATTACCCTATGAAATTTCACTACCTTGACGATGGGATGAAAATGTATTAACAAATTATATAGATTAAATAATTCCTAAGGAAGTGATGGAAAATGTCTAAAGAGGGCTTTAAAAAATATTGAAAAGCTGCTCTGACAGTACATTTTGCAATTGTAAGGAAGTGGATTTTTTTAAGTGTAGAGGAGGGGGGGGGTAAAAAGTAGCTTAACTAAAAGTGACATTATATATATATATATA
>NW_019384278.1:1894314-1917763 GCF_000648655.2 Copidosoma floridanum | reverse complement strand
TATATATATGACATAATATAAATAACCCTTATACTTCAGTCTCATTAAGAAGTACAGCTTACAGGTGGCTGGAGAGAGTTCTTTAAAATAGTGAAGGATGCTTATTCGGTCATCCAGTTATAGGTTCATATAAACATTAGGGGTCTAAGAGGGGTTGGAGAGGGGGCAGAGTGGGGCTAAACATAAAATAAAACCCAATAAAAATGAGGAAAAAATCAATTTAATTTCACATTATTAACAGGGAGACTGAGGAGGGATGGCGGGGGCCTAAGAGGAGATCTTCAAAATTGAACAGGAGGCTGAGAGGGGCTTAACAGATATTGAATCCAACTTAAATTGGGTAAAAACTTATAAAATTCTGCTTTATTTAGAGGAGCAGCTGAGGGTAGGTGGTGAAGGGGTTAAGTAGAATGACCCTCCTAAGCCACTCTATAATTGGTTGTTCGAGCAGGACGTGCCAGTGATGGCTCCATGGTTATTTGTTGATTACTAACTGTTTGTGTGCCCTCTGACGTTTTGTTTGTGTTCTGTGATAAAGTTTTTTTGTGTACTTCTCTGTGTCGTGTCATGTGTAGCGATTGACTTATTCATCAGCAACTTTACCGTTTTTTACTGAATTTGTGCGTCGTGTTGCCTTGAGGTGGATTCACACAGCTATAGCGCGCGGTCGTGTGGCTTCGACAGTTGGAATGAGTGCGTTCTGATTAGCTGTCGATGGATTTGGGCAATTCTGATCAGCTAGTGAGCGACAATGTGAGGAAAAGACCGCGTTCTGACTTGGGTGACTCACGTATTGTTGACGATTCGTGGCCTCGGCTCTTATCGGCCGAAAATGTAAACAAACTGATAGAGAGTGCTACACATGGGCGCGATATTCTGCTTGAACGCCTTAGCAACGAGAAAGAAACTGGCATCAAAAAGGCGATCTATGATGCAATCAGCTCCTTTAGAGATGCATTACTAAAGATTTCTAGTGCGTATCTGTGCAAATTGCAAGAAGAAAAATGGATGGACATGTGTAATGGAGTTATCAAGGCTGCCTGCCAACGTATTGAGCAGGTGGCCACCTTTCGGTCTGGCTCGGAACGGCCCTACGTTTGCCGATGTCGCCTCGCGGTCTGTCAGCTCTGCAGGCGTACAACAGAAGGTATAATTGCGCTCCGACGGGGTATTCGCGGTTAGGCGCGTTGGGCAACTCGCTATCGGCCCGACGAAGAGCCGTCGACAGGATTTCCCGTCCTCTAGGGATACTCAAGAGACCATCCTCCGAGCGATCAACCCCAAGAGTCTGAAGGTTGACGTACAGCGCGTGCTTTATGGGCCTGATAGCTCGATAATCATAGAGAACAACTCGTTGAATGCCACGATGCTTGCGAGCAGTGCGTCTCTTGGCGCTGCTGACCTTGAGATTAAGCCAGACCTTAAATTGACCCACGCATATTGATCCACGATATTTCGAAGGAACTAGATGGTGAAGAAATAGTCAGCTCTATACTTGACCAGAACCTTCAGAACTTCACGCCGGATGACGTTAAATTGGTATACCTATACGCGGTACGCGAAGGTAAAAAATGCAGATCATGCGTGCTCGAGGTAAAGCCGGCGGCCAGGGTAGCTCTCCGTCAACGGGCTAGAATCAGCATTGGTTGGCTTTCATGTCACTTTGAGGACCACGTATCACTCGTTCAGTGTTACAAGTGCTGTCAATTTGGACATATAGCGAAGAACTGCAGCCATGCTCCCCGATGTGGCCACTGCGTGGGAAACCATGAATCGAGATCTTGCACAGTCAAAGATGCTGCGCGCTGTACAAACTGTGTTGCGAGCAAACTTTCAGCTACTTCACTTGTGGCCACAGATAAGGGAAAGTGCCCTCTCACCTGCGTAGGCGGCTGGAGCGTATTTTTTCTATGATTGACTATGGATCGCTGTGAGGCCTCTTCATTTAAGATCGGCCATCTGAACGCTCAATCGCTTGAATCTCATTATCTTGACGTAAAGCAGATCGTGCTTGGCCATGGATTGCATGTGCTTGCTATCAGTGAGTCCTGACTGAAACCAGAGGGGCACTCTAACCCCGTTAATATAGATGGTTACCGGCTTTTTCGTGTGGACAGGTCCAGGAGGGTGGGGGGAAGTGTGCCCGCATACGTGAGCAACAACTGTCGCGGTGAGTTGGTGGCAGGCTCCGTGTATAGACCTGATGGCCCAGCTAGACCGGAGTTTATGTTCCTTAAGCTTAAGATTGGCAATCTTTGGCTGCTCTTGGGTGTGGTGTACAGCCCCCTCAAAGGGCGAATACTGGTCTGATGTTGAGGAGGCGCTGTTGAATTGCGGCCGCACTTTCGACGTTCTCTTGTTGATGGGAGACTTTAACATTAACTGGGCTGCGAATTCTACGCCACGATGAATACTCGCCAACTTCTTCGACGCGTGCAGCCTGCACTCCCTGCCCTTCCGCCCAACGCATCACACGCGTTCATTGCACTCCGCCATCGATTACATCTGCGTTAGAGATGCGAACAGGGTCACCACGTTTGAGCAGCTCCAAGTGCTATCAATATCACGGCATGACGTTTTGCTGGTGAGACTTGACCTTCGGGTGCCTGCTCCAGTTGCAAGGATCATGCGGTGCCGTGATTTCTCCTCCTTTAACGAGGCAAGTTTTGGGAGCAACTTGTTGTCTCTGCAATGGGATCCTCTGCATGCTCTGGGCACGGTTGATGGGAAGATCAAGTACCTCACCGACGTTCTGACTAGGCTCTACGACCGCCATGCCCCTTTCAAAGCGTTTAGGCACAGGGGCCGAGCAATGCCGTGGTTTGGCCCTGAACTAAAAACTCTGATTTTAAGGCATAACAGAGCATGGGCAGCTTGTAGACGCACTGGCCGCCATGAGCATCACTCTGCGTTGAAGCAGCTTTGTAATCTTGTGAAGGTTAGGATGATGAGTGCCAAGTGCTCCTATTATCGCGATAGACTCTCCAGCTGCAGAGACGCTAAGGAGCTCTGGCGTTGCGTGGATGAGCTGGGCGTGCGTAGTGGATCGAATGGGGCTGATGAATCCAAGATGGATGTGGAGGCGCTGAATGCGCACTTTGCGGATGACCCGGGAGTCGCGGCGCCTTTGATGGATGATCGTTTATGCGATGGTTTTTATTTCTGCTATGTAACTCCAGAGGACATCGTCGATGCCGTTCATAGCGTCAAGTCGAATGCTTGTGTGCCTGATGAGCTGCCTATTTCCCTGATCTGGAGGTGCAAGCCCGTTATTATACCGGTTCTACTTCATATATTTGACTTCTCACTGCATGCGTGTCATTTCGATTGGAGTGGAAACGCGCGATAGTAAAGCCGATTCCTAAGCGCCATCCACCCCGTGGGCTCGAGGATGGGAGACCGATCAGCATAACCTGCACCCTGTCTAAGCTGTTTGAATTTGTTGCCCTCTGTCAAATCGAGGAGTACGTGCGACAGAGGGGCATACTTGACCCATTTCAATCGGGTTTCCGACGGGGCTATAGCGCTCACTCTGCACTGATCCAGATAGTTGATAGCATGCGTCTAGCGATCGATAGCAAGGAGGTTACTCTAGTGGTCTGTGTCGACTTTGCCAGAGCATTTGACCTCGTAAATATCAATCTTCTTGTACATAAGCTCCGGGCCCTTGGTTTTTCCATCTCTGCTGGGAGATGGATCCAGTCATTTTTGTCGGAAAGAACCCAGACAGTGGTCTCTCCCGAGGGCATTCGTTCTCGTCCTGTGATCAGGACTGCTGGCGTGCCACAGGGATGCTTGCTGAGTCCTCTGCTCTTTGCACTTTTCATTAACGACGTGCCCTCAGTTTTGCGGCATTGTGCTCATCATATGTATGCTGATGACTTCACCATTTGGAGAAGTGGCTCCATCAGTGAGGTGACCCGCATTGTTGCTGAAATGAATTCGGACCTTGAGGCACTGCTGTGGTGGGTGTATCAGAGTTGCTTGAGAGTGCGGCCCGATAAGACCCAGGCCTCTTGGGTGGCTACGCATAATTTTATGGGACGGCTCCTGACGGACTCATTGCCGGTGCTCTGGGTTGGTGGTGATGTCTTGCGGTTCCAGCATGATATGAAAATACTGGGACTGTATATAGTCAATACTCTGTTGGGTGCTCAGCAGACGATTGCCATTGTGAGACGATGCTTTGGTGCGCTTGTTTGTCTGAGAACGTGCAGCAACTTCTTGCCTGACTCTACGAGACTTCTACTTGTGAAGGCCTTGGTTTTCCCTTACTTGGACTACTGTCCTGGCATGTTCCTGGATCTGTCGCTCAAGCTGAGGTTAAAGATGCGTCGCTGCAAGAATGCGGCACTGAGTTTCGTCACGGGCATCAGAACATTTGAACATATAACCCCGGCCTACAGGCAGCTCGGGGTGCCCATTTACGAGGAGCGGCGCGACTACCTGTGCCTCTGTCTGCTTGCTGGTGTGCTCCATCGTGGTGAACCGAACTATCTTCGTGAACAGCTATCCTATCGACCTGCCGGTGGGCTTGGATCCTTAAGGCATTATAATTTGGACTTGCTTGTCTCTCACACAAGAACCGAGTGTTACAGGCACTCGCTTATAAATTATGCCTCCAGGATGTGGAATGACATACCCGTGGTGATCAGGAGGCTGGCCTATGGTTCCCGCTTCAGGACTCGTCTCCGAGAGCACCTCTTTCACGGTGGCTCGGCCCAGTAGTTGCCCCGCCAACTGATGACAACTTTACATTGTGTGTGCCTTTTAAAACTGTGATTTTTACTTTTACTTGTGTAGTGGTCTATTTATGTTGACTGTTCACTTAAAATTGTTCGTTGTATTTCCATTTTATTTTATTTATCATACTTTACTTGACCATTACTGTTTTTATGAACTGTTTTTATTACATCAGTGTTGTTATTATGCACATTTTTTATCTTTTTATTTATTTGTATATTTTATTTTATTATCTCCTTGTTTTATATGATATTTTCTTTGAGCGTTACCTGTGATAGCTGTTTTTACACTTTCAACGCTTGTACAACAATGTATCTGCTGTAATTCATCATGTCAAGCACTANTACATCTGTGTTATTACTATGCATATTTTTTATATTGTTTATTTATTTTTTATTTGTTTATATATTTTTTTATTATCTCTTTGTTTTATATGATATTTTCTTTGAGTGTTACCTGTGATAGCTGTTTTTACACTTTCAACTCTTGTACAACAATGTATCTGCTGTAATTCACCATGTCAAGCACTATACAGGACCTCTGAGTCCTTAGTGCCAAATAAAGACTTATTTACTTACTTACTTACTTACTATAATGAGGGAAGACATTTGTATGTATTTATCTTGTTATATTCTTCGGTTAAGTGTGTAAGCCATTCGACACAGCCCCACACTGACGCTCTGAAATGCCTTCTACCATATCTCCCATAAATTGAGAAAAATTTATCTCGTTTCTTCGTTATTTTGACCCAATAAATTTTCAGTTAAGGCATTAACTATCTTTCCCCCCCCCCACCTTTCAACTGCCATCCATATGATTTGTCTTGTCCTTTACTGCGCTTCCACGGGCTGTAAAGAATCTTTCGAAGCAATTGGTATACATAACAAATATATACGTATTTGTAAGTATAACTTTCTATATTACATGATTAAATATGTAAGGTATATCACATAGCTTCCTACTGCCCCCCACCGTCCTTCAAAGTATCCCAACTGTCTCCCCACTGCCCCTCACAAACTAAAGAAGAATTTGGCTTATCTCTGTATTATTTTAACCCAATGAATGTTCGATTAGGCCCCTGACTGACCGACAACCAATCTCCACTTTTCACAACTGCCCCCTTGCATTCATGGTTTCTTTTATATTTTAATGCATATTTATTGTCTGCGTAATGGTAGTTTTCCTACGAGTTTGAAAAGTCTTTGTTTGCGAACCGAGAGGTTTGCGGCCCGAGCCGAAGGCGAGGGACGTAACGAGGTTCGTAAAGGAGACTTTTCGAACGAGTTCCGGAAAACTGCTTTTTCGCCCAAGGAAGTACCAGCCTCCCAAAACTACCCGAGGGCGGAAAAATTATTTTTATTAACTGCTTGTATTGTAATGTTAGTAAGCTACAATTACAATTAATTTTTTTTACTCGCTCATTCGTCCGAAATTTTCCATGTTGATTCGAAAGTATATAAAGCAGGGGCCAATGTGCATCCGAAAAAAAGTGAACTACCTGCAAGTTTGCTCGTAGCTGCAGCACAATGACGAACTATTACTCACACACATGCAGGCTGGTGGTCTATGCTGACCGCAAATAAAAAGCAAACGTAATACTTTTTATCACACAGAAATAAAATAACTATAAAAATCAGTAGATGCAAAAGTTTAACTTGGAATAGCTGCACTGGGAAGTAACATTAAACGCGTAACATTGGTAAACTAAAATTACTAATAATTTTTTTTCCCTACTCGTTTCTTCAGAATTTTTCATTTCAACTTAAAAATACTTTTGAGCAGGGACCAACGTGCATTTAAAAAGAGATGAATCACCTGCAAGCTCTATTCGTAGCTGCAGCACATCGACCAACTATGATTCATGCAAACGCACGTTGGCCTATGCTGACGGGAAACGAAAAGCAAATACGATAATAAAATACTTTTCAATACAAAGAAATGAAATAACTTTAAACACTAATCGAGGCAAAAAGTCCAACTGGGAACAGCCAAACTGGGGTGCAATTCTAAATGCTGGCACAACTTGATACGATGTTAAAAATTAGAATAACGTAGAGTTAATACGTATAGACAAATAATAATACATACTACATCATCAACTTTTCATTTGTTTTTTATAGATGCATAACTCACCGAGCTACCCTTTTTTCTATTACATTCCCGAATTTTTTCATATACCATTGGCAATAACCTAAACTTTTGAACTCGTTTAACATGAAAGAGAAAACGGGAAAACCAAGCTGATCATTAAAAAAAGCTCTTTCCCCTTTCCTTGACTCATATGTGTTGGGAAAGAGTCCGTATGGCTGCTCCAATATAAGTAACGGAATTTCAAATCTCCAGTGCACCACGCGCCGACTCCTTCTCCAATGACTAGAAACGAAAAACATATTAACTAAAATTTTACTGAAATTCCGAATTATCTTGGTAATATTGTAATCAGTCAAAACTACCCGTAAGTTTAATTATGTTAACTCGCGAAAGGCACGGTACTTCTATTGTTACCACTACCCTTACTTTCATAATTATAACTACTTTAACTACAATTACTATTATTATCATTATTTTTATTATTATCATACTATTAAACTTACGTTATCATTATAAGTTGTTATAACAACGGCCAACGTTATTTCTGTTAAAGTATAAGTTGATGTACTGTAGCACACCGATCGTTTATTCACCCAAGCATTAACTTAAATATTAAGCGATTCTCTCCGTTCTTTCTGCAATAAGTCCAACATTAGTAAATATTAACAATATTCTATCTCAACAGTAATATTAAGTCAAATTAAAGTTTTTGTAAAATTTGGATGTAAAGGAGAAAGCAAGGGCATGAGTAAGTGAATCACCTTCCCTTCTCTTGACGCAAAGAGGAGAATGAGCCGGATGTGGGATGTGCCAATTTTTGAGTGGCTGAACTAGAGCATATCTAGCTAATTAGATCTTTGGCTGTTGTCTTTTCTCTTCAAGATTTTTCCGCCAAATTTTCCAGCGTCGTCTCGAACCAACGTGTCGCAGAGGTCCGCTACTCCTTATAAAAAGGCTCGGAGGCCCCGAGAAAAATACTCGACGATGGCCCTTCAAGGTAGACTGAGTAGTAAGAGTTCGCCTCTACTACAACCCTGTCTACTGTGCAGTGAGGCACAGTAGAGTTTAAATTTTACCCTCTAACGGTTGACTGGATAGTTAGAGACCGTCTATGCTATCCCATGGTCCTCTACAAGTGCGGTTTCAAAAGTTTTAACCTCGCGCTGGTTTTCCACGTGTACATTCTAATACTTAAAATAGAAGTAAGTTTTTCTAAAGTATTAAAATAGTTAACTGTGTTTTTCTCTTTTGCCGAAAAGTCTGTATAATTGTCTATTACGGCATTGATGAGTTCTAAAACCGCGAGAATAAGTGATCGAGTGTTTTTCGTGAATCTAGAGCAATTACATTTACTCCGGATGTTATTGGTGGCTCATAAATTGATCACGAACTCAAACTCATACGTCACGTAAATCTGAGGCAATCACCTTTTACTCTGGATAGTAATGGTGGCTCATAGATCGATCGCGAACTTAAAACTTGTTCTTCACGTAAATCTGAGGCAATGACCTTTTACTCCCGATAGTATTGGTGGCTCTTAGACTGGTCGCGAACTTAAACTTATACTTTCTTCCTTTACGTAAATCCAGAGCAATCACATTTACTTTGAATGGTATTGGTGACTCACAGATCGGTCGCGAACTCAAACTATTTTTCCCCTTGCGTAACCTCTAGGGCGTAACTACCTTTAACCTCTAGATCGTGGACGGGACACTAGTTTGACACCATCACGTCGGATATTCTTGACGAATCGGAGGCGCGTTGCGAACGAGTGACAACCACTTCAATTCGATCAGGACAGTCGGGCTTCCCCCCTTCAGAACGCCCTGTCAAGAGATTTAGCTACCTTTTAGTTTCACGTCTTACCTACGCTCTTAGTGAAAATTCCGAGTTATTAAGCTCAAGCTTAAACTTGAATAATACGTAGCGCTGACGTAACAAATGCTAGAATAACTTTAATACATAAAGACTGAGATTAAATGACATAATACTAAATACTAGAATAACTTTAAATTAATACATATAGATGAAATACAAATCCATACATAATACACCAACAGTCAGCAACAACTATATGTAACATACAGAATTATTAACTGCATTTAACCTAGTAGAGAAACATTATTAATCTTCAAGGAATTCTCCAACTTTCACCGTTCATGTTCACAGACGCATGATTTATCAAGTATCCCCTTATTAAAACACAAATGATTTTATACACCAACTGCAATAGCCTAATTTGTAATCTGGTTAAAATTTGTAACTTTTTCAAATGTAAAGGAAAACGAAAAATTTGGTGTACTTTTGCGAATTGATTTTGTAAGATTAGCGTTTCCTGAAATTGTTTGAGGTTGTACGCATAGTTCAAGTGTTGCAACCGTAGATTGTTTCAAAAGAAGTAAGTGAGTTGTCATGCGATTGCAGAAGCAGGTATTCCGCTCTATGGTTTGAGATCGCTGAGCTTTTGCTGTTTATGACTCAAAAATAAACTTTTGTGTTTCAAAGTAATGAATATTAAATATTTGACATGGTACGTCACATACTCCTGCCTCCAATACGGGTAATGGAATTTTTGATTCCCCAGGGCACCCCGCGCAGGCTTCTTCTTCAACGACTAGCAGTGGAAAACATGTTGACCCCTAAGGTAACTGTGGGTATTACTGGCACTGCTCCAATTACTGGCAGTCAATAGAAATAAATACATACAAAATTATTTTATAATGATGAATATACAAAAAAATTTTTTTCGTAAAGTAGATAACTGCACAAATATTATTCAATCGCATATTAGTACGAAACATGAATTTGAATTATTTTATCAATGATAACATAGACAGGTGTGTGATTCTCTCTCAAAAAATTGAATTTTACAGCAAAAAGCGACTTGCTTTCAATGGTATTTTTATTAATAAACATGGCAAAATCACACAAGAAACAATTTATTGAATTAAAAAAAACCTCAATTTTTCGATAAATGCAATGAAAATTAATTTTGAATGTTTTTTCTTTTTTAAATATTGATGCCAGTATTTGGTACAATATTTTTTGCTACTGTTGAATTACTGGCAGTGATTCGGTAAGGTACAGCAATCTAACCTAACAAAGTCATCAACCACTAAAGCCTCTTGCTCAGTGTTTGTTTTGGCCTTCTGAATATATTTTTCAATCAGTAAACAAAAAGGAGAGTATAACTAAGAGTCTATCAGTTATATCAGGTCCTCTGTAGCAAAAAATCAGTAAAGAAAAAAAAAGTAAAGTTGTTAAATTGGAAAAAGCAGCAGAAAAAAGAATGAGATCAGAGAAAACAAAAATGTTAAAAATAAAAAGAGAAAACGACAAATTAATCAGGCAAGAAAAAAATTATATAAAACAACAAACTAGAATCGAAAAAAAAAAGGCCAAACTTGTTACACACCAAAAAAAAATTAATGAAATTGAACAAAAAAATAAATCCCAAGAAGTTATGTTAACTCGCGAAAGGCACGGTACTTCTATTGTTACCACTACCCTTACTTTCATAATTATAACTACTTTTACTATAATTACTATTATTATTGTTATTATTATCATACTATTACACTAATGTTATCCTTATAAGTTGTTATAACAACGACCAATGTTACTTTTATTCAAGTATTAGTTGATGTACCCTAGCACTCCAATCGTTTATTCACCCAAGCATTAATTGAAATATGAAGCGATTCTCTCCGTTCTTTCTGCAAAAAGTTTAGTTGAATAANTATAATAATAATTATTATTCTTATAATAATTACTATTCTTATAATAATTACTATTATTATTACTTCCACTTATGTTATAATTATAAGTTATTGTAGCAATAGCCACTGTTACTACTGTTTAAGTATTAGTGCTAACTGATATATCATAACATACCAACTGTTTATTCACCCGAGCATTAAATTTAAATGTTAAGTGATTTCCACCATCCTTTTTTTTAACAAGCTCAATCGAATAAACGAACAGTGCTCAGCATTAGTAAATATTAGTAATGTTCTTTCTTGCCGTTAATGTTGAGATATAATTAAATTCTGTAAAATTTGGATGTGAAAGAGAAAGGAAGGGCAGGAATAAGTGAATCACCTCCCCTCTCTTGACGCATGTAGGAGAGCAAGCCGGATGTGGCAAGTGCTAATTTCTGAGTGACTGAACTAGAGCAGTCTTAGCCTATTAGATTTTCGGCTATTGTCTTTTCTTCAAGAACTTCCCCGTGTTAAGTTTTTCTTTGTCATTTTCGAGTTTGTCGTTCCACTACTCCCTACAAAAAGGCCCAGAGGCCCCAAAAACACTCTTAACTTTCACCCATCGAGCGGTAGACTTAGTAGTTTGAGTCCACCTCTACTACCATTCAGTCTATCACGAGATGAGGATATGGTTAATTTTTACCCTCAAACGGTCGACTGGATAGCTTGAGTCCACTTCTGCTATCATTTGCTCTTCCGCGAGCGTGGTTTTTATTTCAAATTTGGACGTCTCACGCTGGTTTGCTACATGTTTAAGCGTTTTTTTTTCAAATAAGAGTAAGTGCTCACATTTAACGAATTTTTCTAATTTCTAGTCCTTCTTATTTTTCCAGTGTGGGTACCAAACCAACGCGCTCACCATTACTCACAACATTATTAGTATCTTCGGAACATTGGAACATAGATAATTAATTAAAGCGCACATAAGAATCTAGAACAAATACCATTATTCGTGGTTGTATTGGTAGATTCTAGACCGGTTGCGAATCAAACTACAATCTGACCCCTTCACGTAACTTCTATAACGATACCTTTAATCGTGACGGTACTGGTAGTTTCTAGATCGCAAACGGGATATCTTCAATACGCCGCTCCAGGTAACATTGTCAAATCTTTGGTTCGCTGCAAGTGAGTGCATCGGGATACTGCACAAGAAGCGCTTAAGGTTATTGCAACTTAATTCCCTTTACTCGACAACAGTCGTACTTCTTTCTCAAATACCCTATCGTGGTTCAACTATCCTTTAGCCCAGCGTCCCACCTACGCGCCCAGCATAGGTCCCGAGTTGATAAGTTAAAGCTTAGACTCAAATCAATCGTTATGCCAACGTACCAATATAATATGACCTTAAGCCCTAGTTCTTTGTTAAAAAATTTTTATTCATACCGCACATTTTTTCAAAAATTTTGCTTTTTGAACAAAATTTTTTATAATGTAAGAAAAAATTCTTTAAGTGTTCAAGACTTGTTATCCATTCTACCATACTTTGGAGGCAGCGTTTTTAAAAAATTTAATAACTTTTGGGCTACATTTTTTTTCTGTATTTAAGTATGTTTAATGCCATAGGCTTATCAGAGCTTTTCAAATTCATCAACTTATAAAATCTTAGTATCTCTATCTTAAATGGAAAAAAGTAAGTATCATATCCTAACAAGAAGCTCATAAAGTTATTTGAGGTTAATTTACTTATAGTTATACGTTTCCACAATAATATTTTTTTTTTTTAAAGTATCTTTAACGTGCTGTTGAGTTGTTGATAAATATAATTTGTAATACATGTAAGAGACAGAGTTTAATAGTGCATATAGAAAAAAATTAGAGAATCATAAAAAAGTGTTAGATGTTTTAACGTGAACGATAAATTAAATAGAAAGCACTTAGTTCAGTTATTTAAAGAGAATTAAAAGAGCTTTATTTATTCATCGTACCAACACAAGTAAGTTATTATTATAAGTCCTAATTGTAGAAAAAAATAATTAAAATAATTAATGTTACAGACCCTTGCATAGTATACAAAAATAAGAGTGTCACGATTTTTTTTATGCATTAACGTTTTAAAATGAAAAATTCCTAGATTAAGCTTTACTGTCACTTATATTTATTTTTATGCTCTGTCACGTACGGTATCACAGCTACACGTACGTGTGCCCCTTCTTGCTTGGACCTACTGATGACGATTAGTATG
Organism: Copidosoma floridanum; assembly: GCF_000648655.2. Next base: position 1,904,983 of record NW_019384278.1, on the reverse strand, counting down.
GAAGAGAGCAGAAGGATAAGTATATAGGATGCTAAAGGAAGCTCTCTCTCTGGTTGAAACCAGCAAGGACGAAGGTCTTACACACGCGACGCACTCTTCTCTCGTTTTGAATAAATAAAGAAGTTGATACTAGTTCCTTGATTATTTACTTCGTGTGCACCCCAAGACTATAGAATCCCACGTAACAGTTTTAGTGTCAGATGTGAGATAGTCATAGTGATTAAATAAAATGAAAGTGAATTTTTTTTTCGGTCTTTGTCAATGGCAAAGTATCGACTCTTGCGATTTTTAGCAAATACACATAGAGTCGTTCTACGAAGTGAATAAGTAACTGCTACGAGAGGGATCGAGGAAGCAAGGAATTGTTGAAGTACGAAGAAAAGCAACCTTAAATGAAGGTCCAAGGTGGAAGAATACCCGAAACTACAATGGGAAATCGAGCAAACAAAGATGTTAAGGGTTTTGGTTACCATTGTTCTAACCAGGAGCATACGGTAAGTACTAAAGATTATGAATAAATTACTGTCCTGAGGGTTCTGTTGAAACGTTCAGTGCGATACAAATTTATATTTGTTGTTATATTCATTTTGCATTAGATATTCTTCTCATAACATCGGTGGCGCGTCACTAGAGTCATTTATAAAAAGCACCACAAAACTCATTGCAGATTCCCGAAGAGTTAATGGCACAAGGATACGAAGGATTTGCACGTACCAAGTAACTAGATATTTCGGGACCTGTCGATGAACTGGCAAAGGTACGAAACCAAAGTGCAGGATACCAATAAAGGGCACTGTTATTTGATTTTCCCTTGCAGAGCAATAATATAAATGGGGAATTCCTTTTACATGAACAACATCCAATTCAACCAGGTATGGTACATACCAACCTCATAGCACATCAGCAAGCAGAATACATACAGCCGTCGAATGCACACAACATACTAGCTCATGTAAATAGTGCATCGGGAGGCATCCCAATATTTAACTGGGACCCAATTCACTTTGGGCTATTTAAAAAGATGGTACAGATAGCGAAATAAAAAAATTCGTGGCGATATGAAAAATATTTTATAAGGACATTAAGGAATAAATTGAAACGTTTAGCTGCAGACCAGTTTTATGCGTGGCTTTCACTATTTAATACGGTCAATGAATTTTTACTAGCACTCTCGCAACGATTTGGAAGAATGAAAGGCGTGGAGACGCTGTTAGCAGAATTAAAAATGTTAACGCAGTACCTAAGTGAATCGATGACACAATACTGCAGTCGGGCACAAAGATTATGTAATAGAATCATGATGATTCATGATTCAAATACACAACTGGGGAAAATAGAGAAGACAATACTGAAAAAAAATTCAGATAGAAAATCAGCTAAAAGATTTGTGTACGGCCACAGGGCACCATGGAGTTGGAATGAAGCTGGACTTAGACCGGTAACAATAGAGGAAGCTATAGAAGCTGCCACAAGCGTAGACAACGAGAAAGGCTTGCGGAACATGTGACAAGAACCGTACAATTCCTATGCAACACAGTCAAGCTACCACAGAGATAAAAGGTATTAAAAAATAGGTGCATTTGCAATCAATAATGCAGCAATGAAAAGCACAGACACAGAGTACGTAGTAAGTGGGTTTGACGAAGACGCTTAATGGTGTTTATATTCTAAAAGACATAACAAATACGCAAAGAGCTATATGACGATGCATTAACTGGCCCTAAAGTTACCACACGCCGATAAGCCACCCGACAAACCGTGCGAAGAATCTGCCGTAGGGAAGACTAAGAGCGATACTGCGTATAATAACTCATCTTATGTTACGCGGCAAAATGGTCTCAACTTCAATGGTCATAATAATTATTATCAACAGCAAGAAAAATATGAGGATTGTAATTACAGGCACCCTAATAACGATAGCTATAATAATAACAATAACTATTATAGTAGTAACTATAATAACAACAATAAAAACCGCCCTTACATCAACTAATGGTTACAAAATGGTTATATAGACAATTATAATAGGCCAAACAGAGCAAATCATAATTTTAATAATAAAAACAGATATAACAGGATCAATCGGGGTAATGGTTATAGAGGACAGTATCAATATCAAATGTGTTATAATAAACAAGGCCAAAAACGAGGAAGCGAGGCTGCCATACGTTTCAGGAAGGAGTCGCAAGACGCAAGAATGAGAGCTGGGAATTTTAACTCCAGCGATGCTCGATGCGCTCCCCAAACATCGAGCACTCAGCAATAGCCAATAAGGTGATGAATGCACTCAATGGTCGAGGGGCAGCAGGCATCCGTGTAGACAACAAAATGCACGAAGGTGCATACACGTGGCAGATAGAGACAGAGGAGCTCAATAACAGTACACCGAGCTTACGCAGCCCGCCAGAGTAGTTGTAAGTGAGTCTGACGAGGTTATAATTTAGCTAAGAGAACCACTGACTACGAGCACGTACGTCGATAGAATGACGAGCAAAGATAATTTGTTTCAAAATAGCCCACAAACGGAAGAGACAGAACGAGGAAAAAGTAGATACGAACTCTCTCGTAGAACCATAAATATATCTCTCTGACTCCCCCTCAATATGTATGAAAAGCTCTCGGAAATGAAATGGTAAAGTAAAATTTTACGCCGATATAGGTGCAGAGATATCAATCGTAAAAGAAGATATCCTTTATCCAGACAATTTTTTTGACAAAGGGACCCAAGTTAAAACTACTGGAGTTACGCACGGCGGGCGTAGCACGTTCGGTATTGTAGAAATACCGCTAAATGGCCTCGTTCGTACATTACATGTGGCCCCACGCGACTTCCCGATAGATGTGAAAGGTATAATTGGTTGTGATATTTTTAAAATGTATAATGGCCACATATGTACTCGGAAAAATATTTTTAAATTGGAAGGCATGAAGATAAAATTAGAGCTGGAGATGCTCGAAATTCCTGCTAAAACAAGGCAAGTGGTATACGTTTGTGTAAAGAAAACGATCGAAAATGTTAATATTGCTTGAGTCCCATTGCAGAAAATTAATAAAGAAGGTATAAGCAGCCCAAGCAGCGGTTGAACAACGACCATAGAAGTAAGTTAAGTTGATAAAAATAAAAACTTGTTGAAATATTGTAAACGTGAATCTGAACCTTCAAAATTTATATTATTTGTAAAATTAATTATTTTCGGCATCACTGAATTATTAAATCATCAGATAAGACATAACTTGGTTGTTGATTATATTTCTTTTCTTAAATAAAATACTCCAATTACTAAGTTATATAAAGTATTCTAAGAATTAAAATTTTGATTGATAGAAATATAAGTTTTACTTTGATGAATTAATTACATACCAAGGAAAAATTAAATACATAACGGATGATAAAGACCTTACAAGGACGTAAGATAAAGAGACGAATAAAATACGCTACGACAATATTACATCATATAAATTCAAACTGTAGGTCAACGCCAGCTTGGCATACGATATATCAACACCTCTCTACACATACCAATCGTTGAAACCTAACACCACAATGCCGAGTCAACGATTTAAAAGAAAAGCATACTGTCAGTAAGAGCAAATAAGGCCGTTGGGCTGATGGCTGGTTCCTGACAAATAAAAATTAAATTTATTTGTTTGTAGAACGAATCTACGAGTTCCGCCCTTCACTTAGAAGTTCGGACGTAACACCATGATAGCTAAGTGCTTTAGGTACTCGCCGGCACTAAGGGAACAAATGAAGAAAGAAATAGAAAACTTCAGAAATAGAATGCTTCAACAAGGTATAGTCGAACCATCAAAATCGCCGTACAATTCTAACATGAGGATTGTACCCAAGCATGGGGGGTTGAACGGAGAGAAGCGTTAGCGTGTGGTAAATGATTTAAGACAGCTCACATAAAACGGCATTCTCTGGGTCAGACGAGCATTATCAGTATAAGGGAATGCCAATGAGATGCATGGACTCGCCCAATACATTTCTAAGAGCGATGTCACTCACTTTGGCGAGTCTAAAAGGGCACAAAATAGAGGTGTACCTAGATGACATAATGGTGTTTGCCAACGCCTTATTAGACTTGTAAGCCGCTTGGCAGAGGCTAACTTGACCATCGAACCTAAGAAATGCCAATTTCTAAAACGGGAAGCGTAAGTGTTGAGGCATATTGTCAGGGATGGGCAAATAAAAATGGACCCAAAAAAGATCGAGGCAGCAAGAAAATATTCGAGACCTACTAATGCCAAAAAAATTAAACAGTTTCTTGGATTTGTCAGTTACCACAGACGATTTATCCAGAATAATGCAAAAATTGCTCAGCCACTCTCCAAGCTCTCATAAAAAGGAGCAGATATTAAATTGGAAGAGCAGCAGGAGAAAGCCTTCACAACACTTGTAGAAGCATTATGTAGTGAGCCAGTACTCGTTGCACCTAGTCTGAATGAGCCCTTTATAGTTACAACGGGTGCGTCAGATTACGCAATAGGGGCAATATTAAGCCAAGGCAAACTGGGGAAAGATAGACCGTGTGAATATGCCTTACAATACCTCTCAGGAAGCGAATTACGCTATCCCACGTATAATAAGGAATTGTTGGCCATAGTGTTTGCAAAATAACAGTTTCCGCCGTACTTATTTGGGGACAAAGTTACAATGGTCACAAATCATGAGCTCCTAAAACATTATCGTACGTCAAAAAAGCGTAACATAAAATTTAACAGGCTGGAAGTGGAACTACGAGGCTACGAGCTTAACATAGTATATAAGCCATATGAGAATAGATGGCCAAGCTGATGGTGAAAGAGACGCCAAATCCGAGGAAAAAGTAAAAATAAACAAAAAACTAACCACAAAAATAAGGAAAACAGTGAGAAAACGTGGTCACCCAAGAAAGAATATTATAGGTAGCAATTTAAGAACGGAGACAAACACGAAAATAACAGACAGAACCATTTCACAGGGGCCGCTGAACGATGGATTAGCCTATATACGAAGGGAGGATCAAATGCAACACGAGATAAAATCAATAAGCATACCAGCGATTGAAAAGAGTGAGGTCGTACCAAAGAGACGGAAAACTCGTAAGCGTCAGTAATAATAAATAGTGAATCAGGAAATCACGTCACAGGACCCGACAATTGGGGCTAGCAGCTGATACAAGCAGGCTTAGTGGCCGTAGAGGCGAAGAAAGTGTATGGTAATGAAGAAATAAAGGATACCCGAGAGTTAACGGAAGCAGACAAGGTAGCAGGAGATATCGAGACCTCTGGAAAAGGTGTTTTCGAATGCAGAGGCGTCAAAGTATCAGAGAGAGCCGATGAAGCACGAGAAAGATCGAAGAAAATAGAGAGTAAAGGAGTGCCACTACAGTACGAGTATACAGCGAATAAGCTGCTCACTGACGATACTGATAAGTATAATAAAAGGCTGCAAAGAAAGAAACAAGTATTTGAGAGACAGAATAAAAATAAGCGTGACATAGAAATAGAATACACAGGTTCAGATACATCAGACAATGAAGCAAAAAAATGGCAAGACTGATCACTACTGCAGAGGATGATCCTATACGCATTATATCGCAACGAACATAGAAATCGGCCACTTACATCTAGAAGGTAACAGCAAGAAAGTCCATTACATGCTTCTAGTACAAAATTCTAACACCAAATCGAAAAGTAATTCACATAACGATGACAGCAGTAGTAGTGAAAGGCATGAAGAACGTACGAGTGAGCCAGAACTAGACTAAAGGACAGACCAGCGTAAGCGGGAAAAGGTTAATGAAAAGCGCATAAGGCCCCCATTTGAACCACCACCACCACCACCACCAGACCCTTAAAGCAACTGCAAGCCATTAGCTAACGGCAATACATCGATAATGGTTAAAATAATGATAATAATAATAATAATAATAATAATAATAAATTGATAATGATAATGACAGAAGAAATACAGAATATAAAAAAAGGCTAGTATACCAATATAGGATTGTTTAGGAAGACAGGATACACAGAAACATATGTGTATAAAAATGTATAAAAAAGCGTTATTTTTTATTAATTCGTGACCCTTGGACGAGCTGCAAGTAAACAACGTAATATACGAAAAGAAAATTTTAAATTACTGATAACTGCATAACGAACAAATGCTCATAGAATTAATCCATCCCCTTCTAAAGAAACAATACTGATAAAATATGTACACAAATTTTTTTTTTTTTTGTCGCCCTTGGACGCTCTGCGGAAAAAAATATACATTGACAAAAGCAGGTAAAAAAACAATATTGTTAGAACCGATGAAAAATGGAGACATATATACGCTCACTGTTAAAGGTAAGGAATTATGACAATATGATACAAACGATATAAAAACAAAACATAAAGTATACAAGATGCGCGCGTGGCCTCCTCTGATGAAAAATGTAACAAAAAAATTTATAATAAGAATAATGATAGTAAAAATTGTGTAACAATAATGAAAAACAATAACAATACGGCAATAAACAAGTAGCGTTACCGAAACAAAAGCGAGGCACTATAATTAACAAAAAATTATGTAACACGTATAAACATGATAAAAATTAGGCTGCAAGCATGAAATATACAGGATTAAATGTACAAAAAAATAAATTAGAAGACAGAGAGGAGTCCTAAAAAAAAATCGATTAGATTAGAGGTAATGCAAACTTATTGTCGTTATCGCTGTAGAGTATGATCCCCTGTAGCAATCACATCCGTGGCGCTTAAAGACCACCCCTTCTTTCCTCAAAGATAACCTAAGAACACCTGGCGAGTGGCGTTAGAGAAATAATCTGCATACAATGCTGGAAACAACACTAAAAACTTCAGCTAAAATAAACCTGCCCAGTACCTCAGGGTGTGAGCCACACCAAAGACCCGGGGAAATGACGGTGGCAGCAAACCACCAGGATAATGCAAAAAAAAAAAAAAAAAAAAAAGAACAAATAAACAAACAAACAAACAAGCAAAAACAAAAAAATAAAATATGGGAAAGGTGGTGTAGTAGTCACCCACTTGGGTAAACATAGTGGCTACAAAACAAAATAAAGCGTATGAATTGGTAAAATGCCACAATACAAGCTAGAAAAAAGGGAGAGAAGAAAGTGGAAAAAAATTTCAGTGAATGGACGCTAGCGCTTTTGGATCATTGGAATTAATAAAGTTTCACCATAATTCCTTTTTCATGCATGAGACACAAAAATGGAAGGAACGGAGCGGGGAAGTTTTACAAACAGGAAATCAGACTAGACTTATATAAGCCAATTGAGCCTCTGGCACAAAATTAACAATCTCTTTGGAATCACCTCTGTTAAAGTATAATAATACTTAAATAAATTGATAAAGTATACTTGGGTAATTTAATTACCAAAGTGAATGAGAAAAAATAAAAGAAAAAAAAATTAAGGAAAAAGTAATAAATTAAAAAAAAAAAAGTAACGACAAAGTCAGAAAAAAATCAAGCGAGCGGCAACAAGGAATCTCAGCCGTAGTAAGATAGTAAGGAAGAGATATGTGTTTACTGCATAGCATATGCCACGACATAAGATAAGAAGTAGACATCTGTAGAGAGTGCCACACTCACAGCTGAAAATAAACACACGGATTGTGAATGGTATAATGCATTAGGTCACGTCATATTCAAGTAAAGCACGTTTCAGATATATATATATATGTGTGCATGAGCGTAGATATAGAGAAAGAAAAACGTAGATAAAGCGTTAAGGATGACGATGCATAGCCATACGGCCAACCTCTCTCTCTTTTCAACCTCTCTCTCTCTACTGCGGTTCTTAAGAGATTTCAAAAACAAAAATATACTCACGGAAATAGAGAAGAATGTAAGAAATAAGAAAACATCACGGTGGCGCGTATCACTGAACATACTAATACGATTTAGCGCAAATAAAAGGAGAGCTGTCAGACTGAAAGGATTACGCGTGGATGGTGGTGGAAATATTATTAGGAGCAGCTGTAGGATAGTTCGGGTTTTCAAAAATGGAGGTGGCCTCTTTTACTAATGTGTTATAGATTGTTCACAGGTTACGACCAGCGCAACAGACAATAAACGGTAACAAAGACGACATCGGAGAACAACATTGCTCTATGGCTGATAGGTTAACTTAAAATGTCAATAGTCATACTGAAAAAAAGGGTTAGTAGATAGCTATTGTGATAAAATTATACTCACGGTAGCATTAATATGCATAAATAATAACAATAATAGTAATAAGAATAATAATAATAATGATAAATTAGGCTGAACACAGTGGAACTTGACAAGCGCGTCCTCGACAACAATCATAAAACACTCATCAGTCATAGTTGCTAATATTGTTATTACCACAATAAAATAAATACGCAGAAAGTAAGCAAAGTTATGGATTTTCATGGAACTAAAATATAGTAGTAAATGTATGCTCGTCACCAAAATATTTTCGAAGCACCATGTATCGTAAAATCTAGGTAGTTTATGATAAGTGAAATGTAAAAAAAAAACGTGAAAAATTTTGTATGTAATAAGAATAACAATGAAAATAACTATAGCAATTATAAAATTTACAGTAGAATTAGCAAAAAGACAGACACTAGTAACAATATAATAATTAGGTTAAAGCAGTAAGCTCTTGACCCTCAAGATACTTGACCACGAAACAAAAAAAAACAAAAAAAAACGACAAGAGTATGAAATTGACAATTATATTATTATATGCCGATAAGTTATTATTTAATGCGAAAAAAAAACTTGTTATCATAGTTCATTGTACAGCTTATATGTAAATAAAAATAAGAAATATGTATGTAAACGATTATGTACTGTAAGTAAATAAGAGAATTTTGAAATAAGATCATTTTGTAGTAGGTAAGTGCGTAAACATAAACAAACATGTATGCACATAAGCTACAGTGGAATAAAGCAGTAAAAGAAACAGGGATATGGTGCATAAGACCACCCTCTTTCCTTTAACTGGAAGTAATTTATAACACAAACAACATTACACAAACATTCCTCTATCACAAATGTACAACGTAAATATACAATGTACGACGTCATGGCCTCAGACGGGTCACGTACGATATCACAGCCACACGTACGTGCGCTCCCTCTTCCTTGGGCCTACTGAATACAACTGTAGTGGGAAAGAGCAGGAGGATAAGTATATAGGATGCTGAATGGAGCTCTTTCTCTCTCTCTATCTCCCTCTCTCTCTCTCTCTAGTAGGAACCAGCTAGGACAAAGGTCCTACACACGTGACGCGCTTGTCTCTCGTTTTGGATAAATAAAGTAGTTGATACTAGTTCCTCAACTATTTACTTCATGCGCATCCCAAGATCATAGAATCCTATGTAACAGCTGCTTTAGATAATTAAATTTCACAAAAATATGAGTGTTTCAATCGAGTGAATAGGGACGATATAAAATTTTTAGAATTAATTTAAATTGTAAAAAAGTTATAACAAAAATATAATAATGAAACAATAAAGTGATTTAGAGTATTAAAATAGTTTATAGTTGAAGTCAAACTGTAAGAAATTTTATTACCTGTTGGAAAACCTACAATAATTTTTGTAATGAATAACAAATGATTACGTGAGTTCTAGCAAGTTGAACACAACTGATTGCTGTCCACGGTTCATGCACTCCCTAGAAACGGCAGTCAATGCTGGATTGACCTTTAACATGGAGGCTTATGAAGGTATACGAATTTAGTTATAAAAACAGTTCAGATTTTAGTGAAAATTGGTAAGAGAAGATCAAAAGACATGTTAAGTATATTGCTTACATCAACGTTGTTAATTATTACACATGAGAGAAGAAATAAGAAAATAACAGTTTAAATAGATTATTGTTCTTAACAACAGTCGGTTATTGTAGCATGGTTAGTTTTATCCTAATATCGTTAAATATAAATACATGATTTTAAATTTAAAGAAGTTTACTTTCTTTTCATATTATTGCGTGTGTGTTGCATTATTAAATTCAGTGTAAGAATGAAAAAAGATAATAATATTTTTTTGTATATGTGTTAAATGTTCTTGTCAGCCTTCATTATGTACATAAAAATATAATAAATAAATTAAAATAGTAGCACAATGTTGTATAATCAAATGGATGTACTTAAAATAAATGTAAGTTAACGATTTAATTTCAATGCTGAATACATTGTAATATCTAACGTTTATCATAGCTTTTCTATGGATAGTTTTAAAACAGCACTGCCAGATAAAAACAACCTAATGGTGATACCCAAAAACTTATGAGTAAATTATAAAAGACTTTTTTTTATGTAGAATACGATAGCTCTAGAAGAATTACATCTTTACAATATTAATATTTACATCCTTCAATATTATAATATATTACAATTACGTATACAAGTGTATAATAATAAACATTACCATTTTCAGAGATCAGCACACCGAACAACCTATATAATATACATAATTATCTTTAAAAAATTTGTTACTTTATATAACTATTAAATAATTCATAAAAATTCTAAATTTTTATTGCTGTTCTGTAAACATTTTTTGAATGTGAGTTATTCTGCTTCCGAAAGTCTGAACATCCATAATTTTTAATTTGGCAAACCAATGTCAGTAAATATTATTTTTTATAGATTGTACCCAAGCATGGGGGGTT
>NW_019384278.1:1874157-1892925 GCF_000648655.2 Copidosoma floridanum | reverse complement strand
AAAAAAAAAAAAAAAAAAAAAAAAAAAAAAAAAAAAAAAAAAAAAAAAAAAAAAAAAAGAACTGGAAAATTCATCTGTGGAATGACCCCTCTAGTTGGTTACATAAGATAGGTATATATATATATATATCTTGTTCCAAAAGTTTTGTGGTTCAAGTCAAGTAGAGAATATGATTTTGAAAATCCTATTGAGTTTTTAACAAAAAATTTTGTCTTTGAAGACGGTAGAGATGGACTCGGAAATATAACTTGAATGGAAAAAGGTGTAGGAGAAGCTGCAGGGTAGCGAGAGGGAGCTGATGTAAATTGAAGGGGAGTGGTGGGGAGCTGACTGAAATTTTGTTGAATTAAAAATTACGTAAAAATAAGCAAATAACTATGTGTCCTGACGAGGAGCTGTGGGAGAGCTAAAAGGAAGTGGGTGGAGCCAGGACAGGTGAGAAATATAAGAACTGTAACCTAAACTACTTTGCTACTGTAGCCACAAAGCTTTTTATTTTTCTAACATTTGGTTTCCAATTACTTTTGATCCTTCACATAAACAAAAGTCAAACAAATAGTTTTACAATTAATATAAAATCAAATATTGAAAGACCACAAGTTTTTGTGAGTTTAGCATTGTAAAGAACCTTTAGACTGGCGTTGAAAATAATTTGATGGCTTCTAATTTAAGTACAATAATAAAAATGTGGCCTGAAATATTTTGTAAAAAACAATACAAACTTACATTAAATTGCATTTTTTTGTAAACTTAACGCGTAACATTAGTGGAAAGGACATAACTTCTCCCATTTTAAATACTGTATAAAATTTTTAAAGTAAAATTAAGCTAGCTAATATCTAAATTTTTTACGAGCAACTTAAAAAATATTTATGTTGTTAAATTTGACATAATAAAGAACTCTTTTTTCTTTACATTTTAATTTTAGCAAAGCCATGTTGAATTGGCCATTTTAAAGAAATTAATGATAACCACAAAATTGTGATCAGTTATGATGTGAGTAAAGTTCAAGGCATATTTACTTGAAATGGAGTTTTTTGTAAATTAAAGTGTAACGTTTTTGTAAACATGTAATTTTTTTTACCAATAAAGCCATATTGTTTTTTTTTTTTTTTTTTAATAATTTGGCTGTGTTGAGTCCACATTCTTTATTAATTAGTCACAAATATTTTTGTTGGCCAATTCCGCTGGACGAGAAATCTTTTTTTGGTATTGTACGTTGTCTTAATTGACTTTTGGTATTGTTTGTACGTTACTGATCTGATTTTGCATCCCTTAAGAAACAGTAAATTTTTTAAAATTAAAGTCTCTCAAAATGTGTGCTGGTGGTGTACTGAAGGTACAGAGGAATATTCATGAATAAATGAAACAAAATGAATGTTTAAATATTTTATTGTCAAAAAAAGTTTATATAAATTCCCTTCTACGTTGCATAGTTACTTTATCCTTCATCAGCTGCATGCTGCGCAGAATGTAATTTTTCTATTTTGAAAAATTGTGAGTGTCGCGCTAAGAAAAGCGCCAATATTGCAACTATACTTTTTGTCTTGTTATTTGTCTTGTAAGGTACTACTTGTGAGATTTTAAATGTATACATTTATGCTTAGTGCTTTCGGTAATGTGCTTATATATGTATTTTGTTCACATGGGTGACAAGTATTTAATAAGTGGTTTTCAAATCAAAAATAACAGAAGCCAACATTTAATGAAGGTATTTTTGTACAGACTGTTAAAAAACAGGAATGCAGTCAATTTAAAGGAAAAATTTAGAAGATGCAGATTTTCTTCAAATTGCATACTTAAGTTAATACGGTCATGTCTATTTACCGTAAGACTTCTTGATTCAAGTTAGAGCATCAATTCTAAAACTCGAAGGTCTTTCGAAGTTTATCCAACGCAAATAATTGTAACACCAATTCATTAAACTTTATTTTAACCTTTTTACTCAGTTTTATTAATGGGCCTACAAAAGTTTTCAAAGTTCATTTTAGCACAGACAACAGAGATATGATGGACTAACAATGGTATGCAAAATAAAAAGTTTGAAGAGGTCGTGAGTATAACAGAAAATGATTTAGAAAGAAGTGTTGGTAATAACATCAACTCTTTATGAGCTCATCTCACTTAAAGTTGTAAATACGTAACTTTCGCTCAAGACGCACTTTAAATTAAAGTTGATGGCTTTGTACAAAAGACGAAAGATAGGTCTTGGAGTATCTGACAATTAAAGAAAGATGAACAACCTTAAAAATAAAATAAGAATAATAAGAACAATAACAATAACAATAATAACAATAATAATGATGATAATAATAACTACAGTCAAGAAAATATAACATTATTGATAGTAATTATGATGAGAAGAATAATTGAGATTATTAATAGAACAATGGCCATTATCACTGGGATGATGTTACTATGATAATTTTTTAATCATACCTTTTAAACTGTTTTTTTACATTCGCAAAGGTAGTAACTATTATCTTTATAAGATACAAAGTATTAATTAAAATACCTTTCGATTTTTTATGATAATCGACAAATGATGTACCCCTTGCAATAAATATTTTTTGATTTTCTTTTTTGTATTTTTCATCATCCTTGGACATTCACTACATTGAAAATACTCATAACACTGTATTTTTCTGTTAATTTTGAGCAAATTTTCATCCGCTTTAATCTGGAAAAATTTTAACATTAGGAAGTTAAGGAGTCTCTAAAAAAATTTTCTAAGATTACTGAGGTTTCTTTTTAATAAACAATGTGCTAAAATTAATCAATCATTTTTAACTGCATATTTTTGTGCATCGTAGAAATACTGTCATAGTTTGATATTAATAAACTCTTATTCATGGTCAATATATCTGAATATCTTGCATTCTACTACACTTGATCATTTGGTTTATTCACGTCATGAAGCCTGTAACAAAGCTAATCTTGACGTGAGTCACGTTTGACAAATAAAGATTTACAGTGATTAACACCAAAACTATTACATATTAAATAATTTTGTTTACTTTATAAGCAATCTTTAATNAGTTTTATTAATGGGCCTACAAAAGTTTTCAAAGTTCATTTTAGCACAGACAACAGAGATATGATGGACTAACAATGGTATGCAAAATAAAAAGTTTGAAGAGGTCGTGAGTATAACAGAAAATGATTTAGAAAGAAGTGTTGGTAATAACATCAACTCTTTATGAGCTCATCTCACTTAAAGTTGTAAATACGTAACTTTCGCTCAAGACGCACTTTAAATTAAAGTTGATGGCTTTGTACAAAAGACGAAAGATAGGTCTTGGAGTATCTGACAATTAAAGAAAGATGAACAACCTTAAAAATAAAATAAGAAGTACTTAAAATTTATAAAAATTAAATGTAAGTCTTCATAGCCACTAAAACTTAATAAAAATAAAGTGCCTAATAAGACAAATATAATAGATTTTTGTTTTTGTTTTTTAAGTCATGAAATAGGTTTCAAATATATACGAATACAAAGGAGAGCTTCGATGGCTTAGTGGTTAGCATGCTAGCCTCCTAGCCAGAAATACTTGAGGGGCCGTGGGTTCGAATTCCGTCGAAGATTATCGAGATTTTTTCTCGATCTTTTCTGATGGAATGAGTATCCAGGATGCTTAAATACAACTTATTCGGATTTTAAAACAAATAGTGGATTTTTTCTTGTGATGTCTGGACTTTCAGGAGCTTCCTTTGAGAAGGAAATCCAACACCTGGCCAGCTCATCGGGTAAAGTCACTGTTGCCCATGAAAAGGTCGGTACAGCGAGTAAGATGGTTTATTGGAAAAATATCTTTCTATTAAACTTGATGATAGCTGGGGTGTGCTTGAGCCAATCACTGCGCCCATTGAATAGTATCTAGTAGGATAGGTGACCAAGTCTTCTGAGGGAAACTTTGCAAGGGCCCCGCACGAAAGACTCGCATACTTGGGGAAATAGGATGGTAGTAATGACGGAAAAAAACTAGGAAGGTATTGGGACATAATATGTGTAAAACCCCTGGAATGGTCATACGTTGGAATTATACTACTACGACAACTACTCTATTTGAGTACAAATTTCGTTGAGTAATTGATAGAGTGTTACTTTGCTAAATTAATTGTGCGGAATCTTATCGACCAAGTTAACTTTTTAAGGATGGTTACATATAGCTTAATATTTGGTAGAGTTGATGACGATCATTTTTAATAAAAAGTTATATAACACTGTAAGACTTTCGACAATTCTTAGGATAAGCTCCAGGGATTAAGCTATTGTTATTATTTAGCTATTACTTATTATTGTTTCTTCTCCTGGGAACTTCGCACCATTCAAGATAAAAAAAATGTCAATAGTGTGCTGATAAGGCTTCATCGATTCAAATTAATCAAAGAAAGAAGCATATGGATGAAGGGTTCTGCACACCTTCAATAAAGTAGCGATAATCTCTACTTCTTACTATGATCGTGCAGTTATTATTATTTTAATTATTACAAAATATCAGCAGCCACGGTAGCATTATTGTTTAGGCTGCAGTTTTTGTAGTTTAGGGGATTGATAACACATGCTCACAAGTTTGAGACTTTGCCTTCATTCACTTGCCTCGCATCTCTGCAAAACTAATTTCTTAAGTACGTTTTCTTTACTGTTATCCGATGGTTTAGAAGCCATATAAAATATGATGCCGCCATTTCTGGGTAAATAATTGATATTTCCATGAAATCTAAGGCAATTTTTTAATTTGCCAATGACGAAAGCATATATATGCAGAGTAACATAGCAGTGCAGAGCTGTTACATGTACCACTCGTCTGGGTTGCTGGAAAATTAAAAAAAAATAAATAAAAAATTTATAAAATGTTTTTTTTAAGTTGATATACTTAAGCTTATGACTTGGTTATAACTCCGCATCAAATACATATTTCAAGGATTTCTGCAGCAGTAAAGATAAAAGAAGTCAGGATTATTGACCTTAAAAAATGTTATTTTTCGACAGGTCTCATCTCGTTTAGTCTTTTTTCGACATTTTTATCAAGACTGTTTTGTTTTCCCTTAAAATAAATATCAAATAAAACTATTACACAACTATTTAGCATAAAAACACAGATAAAGGAGAAATTGGTGGCCCCATTTGATATTACACGTATATTAATACGATTGTTTGTTAAAGGTGGTAAGGTTATTTTTTTAAATAAACAATTCTCTTAACACTATAATTGTTAGTTTCCAAAAGCAAAAGTAGGTACGTGTAAATATGACAAATTAAACAAACGTATAAGGTATGGGGCAACAAAGCCAAATACTTCCAGCCAGACCAAATAATAAGAAGTGGTTTTCTTGGTTTTTAAGTAAAAAATATGCAATGTACGGAAAAAAAAGTTTTACAACGTCTTGGGCTCGTATACTCTCTTGATACATTAGTGCCCGAAAGAGAATAATGATATGCAATTTTCACTTTGAGTAGATCCGAGGTTACAGTATGGTATGGCGAGCTGCAGTGTTGCCGCTTCTCTACATCTTGTGCATATACATATTAGTCTCTTACATATGCAGAAGACTGATATTAAGCCACTATTTATTAATCGTTTTACGACTTTAATTTAGGAGAAACTTTTAGCCTGCCACGGAGCTCACCTTTGTACATACAAATTTAGTTACATTTATTTGAATTATCTCGACGGCCTCGATATTTGAAATTTAATTATAAGTATTGTACTTCTCCTTCTCCCTGCAAATACCAAAAAGTGCTATAATATTTGCGCAATAAGTAAGATTTACTTTAATAATTAATTTTCATAAAATCGTGCCAGTTTGAAAATATAGTCACAAATGTGCATTAACTTAAGGCGTACTCTGAACGGAACCTTGTTTCTTCGTCGCTCTTAACACTATCACAAATACGTAACTCATTGGAAAATGCAGTGACCTTCGAATTTTTTTACTACTTAGTAGTTTACGGATCTTGGGTACATCATCCGTGAACTTGAGCAGATTTAGCACAATTAGAATTTTGGTAAAAATTAATGTGAAGGCCTCTACCGAGTCAATGGGCATAGCCCTTATGTTCATTCCGGACATTGATTTAACATAGGGCTTCACGTCGAACTTCTGATTTTCCTCTTAATGCTTCTTAAGATCCTTAGTATATCTTCTTAATTTGAGTATTGTATGACAGTGCCACCTTTTGTTGCTATTATAAGTTCACTCCAACAGTGATACCACATTGATGCCTAATAACAGAGCAGCACAACTGGTGATACATGCAGCAAGGTAAAAGTCAAATCTAGTGAAGAGTTTAAGTTACCCAGATCTGACTTCCAAGCGTTAAAATCAGGCTTCAGGAGGCCTTATTATCAAGCCAAATAGGTAGGAGCCATACCTGGGTTTCAGAGAAGGCTAATCTGTAAAATACTTGACAAAATTTATAAGATGGGTGACAAAAACCAGCATTAAAGAAAAGCTTAGAGAAATATGCCTGAATGGCTATACACCTGAACAGTGACAGAGAGATAGAGATAGAGAGAGAGAGAGAGAGAGAGAGAGAGAGAGATTGATTGATAACTCATTTATTATGCTGAGGAACGTATTTCTGTTGTTCTGTATGGCAAGAATTAATACGGTTATAATAAAATTTGTAATAGTTCTTATGTTAAATTAATACAAACTTATGAAAATAAACTTATGTTAGTCACAGTTACAATCTGTGATACGGTGCATAATTACGTTTCTATCTTTGTGTAGACAAATAATCAAAGGATGAGAGGGTTAAAAGTATTGTCCTTGATAATCTGGCCACAACAATGTGACTTTTGTAGAAAAGTAGTTAGAGAGATTAGGAAAAATATACATACATAACATACATACATAACATGCATACACAACATACGTATTTAAAATCAATTCAGTGTCACAGCCACATACACTTATGCAACAAGATAAGAAGCTAAATGATATCAAAGAGTGACATCACATTGTCACACTTAGCTTCGGTTATTTATCTAATAATAAAAATTTGAGCAATAAATTCTTAAACGAAACCAGGTTTTGCTCCAATCTTAGCTCGAAGGGCAGCAACTCTCGTACCGTTTGGGTGGCGATTGGAAACAAGCGCTCATGAGCCACTCTATTCACCATGGGGTGAATAAACATTGAAGGATCATATCGCGTCAACCTCCAAAAATCTTTTACCCCAGTGAACAATAAACGTAAATGAATGAGATACCCAGACGATAGTATATGAAATATTTTAATTGTCAAAAAGTACTTTCTGTGCAATAACAGTGTAAGCCTGCCCAATTTTTTTATAGTACTGGTGAAGCTTGGCATCACGCTTGAGATAGAAAATGTATCACACTATAAAGTTTTGCAGCTACTCTAACTTAAGCTCCAGGAAAGGATCCCATTAAGATGCATCTACAAACATGGTGGGAGCAAGCGCGAGACTTCAGAATAATGATTCAATCATTTGCCAGGAGTAAGACTATAAAGTAGTGAGCGGTTATGCCCCTTAACGATACCAAATCCAAATTTATTTAAATGATGCCAGGATTGGATCGGATCAGCCGTTTTTTTGGTACTTTTGCCATTTTTCCTTCTTTCTCCTTCACCGAACATTCCCATGGTTCGATAAAAGAAGAAAACTACAGAGAGGAAGTGCAAAGGGACACTCTTGCAGACGATTAATTGAGAGCTGATTTTTTAAGACGGGAAAGACTTTCTTACATCAACGAGAAATAATGGTTCTCTTATTATTATTATCGTCATTAGAATAATTCAATTGTTTTATTTTTTGGACGATCTCTTTGGGAGCCTTTTCCGATCTCCTCAAGCAAAAGTCTCAGCTGTTGTCTGTGTTGAAACAAAAAATAAACATCTGTTTTCTTTTACTAAAAAGTCGTGTTCAGTTTTTCATCTAAGTATTACATTGAAATACAGATAATACAATCAGAATATCACTAGTCTCGTTAATATTAAAACAAATTGTAAGATTAAGAGAGCTTCGATGGCTTAGTGGTTAGCATGCAAGCCTCCTAGCCAGAGATATTCGATGGGTCGTGGGTACGAATCCTGTCGAAAATTTTTGAGACATTTCTCTCGGGCTTTTTCTATGGGATGAGTACCAAAACAACACTTATCCCATTTTTAAAAATAATAGTCGATTTTACGGATGATGTCTGGACCTTTAGAGGTTCGCTTATAATTGAACAGTTTATAAACATTTTTAGAAAGTAAACGAGGTGTTACAATTGGCATTACTCATCGAAAACAGTATAAAGCCACCTCAGCAAGTTAAACAGATTTATTAATTCATCGAAATATTTACATGTTATTCTTTGTAATAAAGTATCTACGTTATTTAATCAAATAATTAAAGTGTAAGTTCAGGATAATTTTTAAAAACTTTACTTTTTGTTTTCAAATTAAATACTTTTTAAATATTTAATTTCACTTTGTTGAATTTTTTATTTACTCAGATATTTTTAATAAAGATATTTCTTTTTATATTAAATAGTTTTTTGAAAGTAAGAACTCATTGAAGTAGCAGTAAGTTTTTTTTTGTTGATCTTATTACTTTTAAAGTCTTTCTTTTTCTTGATTCCTTTTGAATGTGTTATATGAGAAATATTATACATTTTTAAAGAAGCACTTGATATTACCATAGTTTCTGCTGTTCTCTTTGAGCGCAATTCCAAAATCGCGCTCCCACTGGGCACTTTGAGAACGATTGGTCGTGATTAGAAAAGGACAGTACTATGAATTGATTTCCATACGCTTGTAGAGAAGCGACATTCAAGGGTTAGCCACCTGGTGAATGAGGCTGAAAGCTTGATTTCATAAAAATTACCTTTTCTAATGACAACCAATCGTTCTCAAAGTGCCCAGTGGGGGCGCGATTTCAGAATTACGCTTAAAGTGAGTTAAAACAACTACTGTATCACGTGCCACAATTACTTTTGTAGTCTGGGTTATTTTTTCAACGAAAAAAACGCATCAAACTCGCCTAACCATTTACTTTAAAATATAGTTAGCTTCTTTATATAATCTTTATTTGGATTATAATTTAGAATAATTAATTATGATTATCCGTTGGGTAACATAACTTTATTGCCAATTTAGATATCTCCTAGCCAACTCTGGTTTTAAATATGGTGTGGTACTGCCTGAGTAATTAACAGTACATTACGCACCTAGCGAGCGAGGTTAAGAATATCGCAGATTTCACACGAATAAACGCCCGAGGCGAAGGCGAGGATGGTTAGTCTGAATTCTAGGGCATTTCTTAAAAAATCACGTAGCAGGTGGTAATTTTTACTCACGGAGCACCAGTGATTTAAACGAAATATTATCGCAATCGGTTTTTTCTAGCTGATATATTTGTTTTGATAGATAATTGTAATGTTATATACTTATTTGAAATTTCAGCGTTCGTTAAAGTTCGTTTAATAGAACTTGGTAATTACTTTTAGAACTTTGCAGTAACATATTAAAATTCGAAATTCTAACTGATGACTTGACGAAAGAAATAATATTTCGATTAATTTAGCTTTTCTAATGCCAATGCATAATATTTAGAATGAAGTCATAGTTTGGCGCACTCAATAACACTGCATAATAAATCTTGATGATATCGAAGCAAACCTATGAGAATTTAAAGTGTTTCGTCTCCTTTATCCAATCCTCGCACTTGTAAAAAGAGCAGCAGCTCTTTCTCTGCGAGAATGACGCGAGTCAGTCAGTCCGTGTCCGATTGTTGAGCTCCTACACACTCAAGGCAAGCGCTCTATCGTTTTAATTCGAGTCTCGAACAACAAAATTAATTTATCTTGTAAACTCGTTCCATGTTCAGACAGTAATTATATTTGTATTATTCGTAATTGATCGTAGAAGTAAGAAAGTTAAAATAATTAAAGGTGTAATAAGGATTAAAGTTATTTATATTAAAGTGAAATTAGTTATAAACAATGTTTCTTAATTTTTGTGTATCATTGCTCAATTACTGGAGTACAAACCCCTCAATTCAGTCCACATTCCCAAACATTTGGCGCTCGAGCAGGGACCTGACGCGAGCGAGTATAAAGTTAACGAGACCGTGTGGCTCGCCATTAATCATGCTGCCATAAGAAGAGCGGCTATTTTAACTGCCACACTCGACGATCGGACGGATGGCAAGGCCACAAAGAGCTGGTCTTGTTCATCGAGGTAATGAGTACAGTGCAATATATCGTATTCTTTCTGTTTAGTTCCTCACTACTCTTGACGTTGCTGCATGCCCTTCCCACTCACCTCTCTACAGCCCGTGCAACTTCGTCGTTACTCGAAATTGCTGCCTGGTATCTCTGCAAGCCACCGGCCATCTCGAGGACGCTATTACTGTTGCTGTGGGCCGTGAGCCCCAGTGAACATATACATCGAGAGCGCTACTGCTGTTGCTGCGGGCTGTGAGCCCCGGCGCATACACACATCGAGAGCGCTACTGCTGTTTCTACGGGCCAAGAGCTCCGGCACTCACACACATCGAGAGTTCTACTACTGTTGCTGCAGGCCGTGAGAGCCTTGGCTACCTACCCTACTACTCTGCTGCAAATAGCACTAGTATAAATTTGATTGATTAGAGACGTTAAGAAATTAATATTGAATTATATATAAGCACGTATCGTTAAGATTAGTGTTCCATTATAAATCTACCTTTTCTCTCGTCATTACTATCGCTACTTAAAATGAAAACCTTACATAAGAAACAAGTTAAAATACATACGAAAGTAAGCAATTATTTTGAGAACTTTCAGAAATCTGGTAGGGAAAAAATGACTAGAGGGAAAGTTGAGACTATCATAGAAGCCTTAGATAAACTTTTGTTAAAATTCAATGAAAATCATAGAGAGATTATGTCAGTTCCTACTGTAAATGAGAATCACTTATATTTTACATCAGAGTTATTCGATAAAGTCAAATATCTGTACTATGCAGTAAGAGGGGATTTTATCGAATTTATTAGAAAGGTTAACGCTCAAGAGCCACCGATAATTCCTCCAACTCAATCAAATCTTATGATTCCGTTAACAACTAACTCGTATCTCTCTCGCATTGAACTGCCTAAATTCTTAGGAAAGTATTCTGAGTGGGAGAACTTTCGTGATACTTTTCAATCTTTAGTTCATAAGAAAGATGACATAGGCAATACTGTAAAATTTCACCAACTACGTCCGCACATAAGTGGAAAAGCTCTTGAAATGATTAAATCTATTTAATTGACTGCTGATCAATATCCTTTAGCTTAGCAGACCTTGTTAAATTATTATGATAGTCAGCGCCGTCTCGTAAACAATTACCTTCTAGGTATTATTTCATGTAAACCTCTGAAATCGAAAGCAGGGTCAGAACTGAAGCGCATTAGTAAAGAGACGCTCAATCCGATGGACTTACTTAATGCCCTGGGCTACGACTTGGGAACTGGTGACCCTTATATTGCTATAGTTGTTAGCAAATTTGATGTTTCTACTAATAAGGATTGGCACAAGTTTCTCAGAAGTAGTACAGAACTACCCACTCTTACTTAGTTACGTGAATTCATATCGTCTCAGATTATAACTTCAGAATATTGTGAGATCATTAACACTGTCCCAAAGCCTAAAGTAGTGAAACCAATTCTAGATACCCCTCTACGGTCTCACAACAATCCCATGTTTCTTCTGAGCCCACTGAAGACCAGCATGCTGTTAAGGAAAGGCCGACTTGTTTCCTGTGCAAAGATGCTCACACTTTGAGTACATGTGATAGTTTCAAAAATCTTTCCGTCGAGGCTCGTAATGAATTTGTTGTAAAGGATAAACTATGTTTCAGTTGCTTAGATGGGCATCGATTGAAGGATTGCAAATCCAAGTTTAGTTGTCTGACGTGTAAGAGAAGGCACTATGCCCTCCTGCATTTACAAACGCTTGCTCAGAGTCAGGAATACCAGGATCATAAAAAAAGCGATATTAATTTCCCTCATTCTAAAGGACCTGATTCTAAGCAAGCTTTGCATTATGTCGATTCACCTCCCTTTAGTGGAATTAGTGTATTGTTAGCTAAGGCTCCTGTACATGTCATTGGTCAAACTGGTGTACGTTTGTTTGTTAGAGTTCTTATCGACCAATGCTCCATCGTGTCTGATTCACTTGACGACGTATTGAAGCTGAAACGACAGTATTTAAGTATTTCCATCTCTGGGTCTGGTGGCGCTATTGTAGGAGTAGCCAAGAGGATTGTTAGTTTTGAAATGAAGCTCAGGTTTCCATCACAATTCAAGATGTTGGTAGAAACTAAGGTTCTGCCGTAAGTCTCTTCTTATCAATCTCCAATTAGTGAATACGGAACCAGTTTAAACTTCTTGGAAGACCTTGAACTAGCTAACCCACAATTCACTAGCTTTAATAAAATAGACATAATTCTAGGAGCTGAAGTTCATACAAGGGTTGTAGAGAAAGAAATTAAAAAAGGTAGTCCCAATGAACCAATTGCCACTCGTACTCTTCCAAGTTGGATCTTGTCAGGTCCCATGGGTTCAGTTAAATCTCTTACTTGTAGTACTATCTCGTTACATTGTTCAGAAGAGCCCCAGCTGCTACCATTATTGCAACGATTTTGGGAGATAGAGGAGATTCTTGGTAGTTCACAGCAACAATTAACATCTGACGAGATAAGTTGTGAGAATCATTTTTCTAATACATACTCCAGAGACGAGTCAGGTAGATATATCGTCAGGTTGCCTTTTAAATACAATCCTAACGAATTTCTTAAATCTCGTGAAGACTCTAGACATCTATCTTTAAATATGATGAATTGTCTGAAGTGTAGATTCCTGAGAAACCCAGAACTTCACAACTCGTATGTTAAATTCATGCAAGAGTATCAAGAGTTAGACCACATGTGTGAAGTTAGTGCTGATTTGACTAAAGAGTGTTGGTTTATGCCGCATCATGGTGTAATCAAACTGTCGATCTCCACTACTTAACTTCGTACCGCATTCAATGGTTCAGCAAACGTTTCCTCTGGTACTTCATTAAATGAGCTTTTCCATTCAGGACCCAACTTACTCCCTAGTCTTCCTGATCTTATTTCTAACTGGAGAAACTACAAATTCGCCTTTATATCTGATATCGAAAAAATGTTCCGACAAATTTGGATTCATGAGTTAGATAGGAAGTTTCAATGCATATATTGGCGATTTAATCTTTCGACACCCATAAAAATTTACTCATTAAAGACTGTTACTTATGGATTAGTTTATTCACTTTTCTTAGCTACGTGCGTCATAAAGCAGTTAGCTGTTGATTACAATGAAGTTCATCCTTTAGCTTCCATGGTATTGAGCAATGAAATTTATATGGATGATATATTATCCGGAGGTCATTTACTAATTGAAACTCAAAAAAAAAAAAATCAATTAATTAACGTGACCAACTTCAGAGGTTTCTCCTTGCACAAGTGGTCCGCTTATGATGATCAGGTTTTGGAAGGTCTGCCTAATACTTTACTAGCGGCCACTCTAACGATTACCATCAGTAATTCGGAAGTTTCTGTCCAATTTTTTGGACTCGTGTGGTTACCATCCAAGGAAAGTGCTTCGTTATCGTATCTGTGAAATCCCTACCTGCGAAATACGGTCCAAAAGATCTATACTTTCTCAAGTAGCTCGGTTGTATGACCCTCTTGGTTGGTTAGCTCCAATTATCGTTAATGTAAAATTCTTCTACAATCACTGTGGTTAGTAAAACTTGGGTGGGACTCTCCAGTTCCTAAAGATATATTGAATAACTGGTTGCGTTGGGTGTTAGAAATACAGAAATTAAATAAGATTCAAGTCCCTAGGTGGAATCAATTTATTCCCACAGTCCAACTGATCGAATGACATGGTTAATCTGATGCCTCAAAATTCGTTTATGCCGCGGTTTTGTATACCAGCATAGTTCAAGGGGGGAAAGTTAGCGTTTCACTTCAGCATCCCAAAACAAGGGTAGCTCCGTTAAAGGTTAGTATTACAAGACTTGAACTATGCGCAGCTTACCTATTAGCCAAACTAGCCAGTTATTTTTCTAAAAATTCGAGGATAGGTATTAGTTCTATACACTTATGGTCGGATTCAAAGGACGTGTTACACTGGAGAAGTGCTCAACCATCTAAATGTCCTACCTTTATAGCCAACCGTTGTAGTGATATTCATCAGCTGGTTCCTAACGATATTTGGCACCATGTATCGGGTAAATTAAACCCTGCTAATATTACCTCTCGAGGTACTTGGCCATCCCAGTTAATAGAACATTCTTCATGGTTTCTTGGCCCTTAAATCCTCCAGCAACTCACCTCTGAATTCCTTTCGTTCAAACTCGATTCAGAACTTTCAAACGTGCAAGTCAGCGAATCACCTTCTCCCACAAGTCATCAATAGACTCTGTTGCTTAACACTTAGGACCTGTACTGTAGATTTTTTTGTTTAGGTAAACTGCTCTGCGTAACGGTGTATTGTTTTAAGTTTTTTTACAAACTGCTAAATCGAATTGATTGAACATCTCAGCTACCTTTCCTTAATATAGTCCCAATATCCTTTAGTTATAACTTTACGATTACCGTTCCCGAATTTATAAACGCAAAATTGTTTATGGTTTATCTACATCAAACCATGCGTTTTAAATTAGAGTTGAAGTTGCTGAACAATGCTAAAGTTAAAATAACCTCTGATTCTGCTCGACAAGAAACTATAAGTTTACCCCCTAACAACTCATTGATTAAACTTAAGCCATTTCTCAAAGATTGGTTGATTACAGTCGGTGGTCGTTTCAGTCATTCACTATTAGTCTTCGAAGTTAAACATCCATTAGTATTGACTCCCTTAGATCATTTTACTAAGTTGATTATAGCATACTCCCACAGTTTGACGCTTCATGGTGATACCCAACTTACTTTAAGTACATGTCGCCGCGAGTATTGGACCCTTTCCCATTAGATTGGCCAAATTCAGAGGTAAATCCACCTTAATAAAGTTTAGGAAGCAGCTGTAAAGTGTACCAAGCATCACTTGAAGAGAGTAGCAGGTAATCAGGTCTTCACATTTGTGGAATACTATACGTTATTGTGTAAAATAGAAGCATGCTTAAATTCACGTCCAATCTCTCCTTTGACTGATTTGGGAAGACTGCACTTCATACGATTTCTGGTGAACATCTTCATATAACTTGATACCTAATTTGATTTTTTTTTTTTTTTTTTTTTCAGGCAGGTGCCAGGGTCACCCACTTACCACCTATGTGTGTAGGTGTATTTCCGCATCCATTTTCAATCCGTTTAACTGATATCGTACCTAAAACCATAGGCGATGTGTGAGTATCTCCAGTGAAACACCTTGCCAGTTGCGTTGACACTCTCTACACCGATGGTGCATAGGGTCCACTTGCCACTGTGTAGCCTTTTTTCGGAGAGGACTCCATATTTCAGGACTTTCCGCTCCTCACCTATTAAGCTGTGGCGCTCTCTGTCGAAGCATGGGATCCAGGCTAATTAGCATCCCCAGAGAAGCCCCATGTTTCAGGGATCACTCCTCGCCGGTAAGGCGATCCCTGCCTGGCGCATTGTATCCGCTAATCCCTACCTCCCAACGCTGTTTCGCATTTACCCAGGCCCAAAGACCTGTAGGGCAAGGAAAAAACCCTGGAAATTACTCTGAAGAAAAATTCCACGGAAAAACCCGCCTCGAAACAGCCGGGGCTACAAAGGAACTTTTCCCGATGAAAACAGTTTTTGAAAAAATCTGTATTCACGGAGAATCGAACCCACGACCCCAAGAACAGCGTTGTATCGATAAAAAGCACGCTTACTACTGAGCCAACGCCGCTCTTAGCTAATTTGAGTTATTATTATTACAGTTATGTTTAATAATGTGTCAAATTTGCAACAAATCATGAAAAAGTTGAAGCTTTAATGGTTTCTCAAAGTACCTATTTTTTCCCTTTTTTATCAGTTAGCGTAGAATAAGCTACAAAGTTACTTATTCGTAAAAATGTATTAAGGTAAAGCTGTTCGTAAGGTAGACACTCCTGCTATTTACTGACAAATTTTTTTAATCATGGGCCGTTCTATGGTAAATTGTTGCAAGTACCATCATAGAACTTATTAAGAATTCATTTAAATTTTACTGATAAAAAGGATTATCAAAAACTGAGTTTTTATAAGTCATGTATGTCAATGTAATTAACTTTTTAACACATTTCGTGGAGTTCAAAAATTTTAATTACTATTACTTATTTAGAAAGAGTTTAGTAACGTGATAATTCATACTCATGTAAGGATTATTATGAAGGCACCTTTATGAGGAAGAGGAGTCAAAGAAGGAGCTCGTGGGTACATAATTCGATTTACAATGCCCCCAACCAGTAGCACTAGATACTTTGTTGAAAGTATGTAGGCATATGGTTAGATTCGCATGTCCCCTGACAGGTAGCATATGACATCTTGGGTAGATTTGATACCTTTTAATAAATATGTTAAAAATTTAACTCACTTCTATTACTACAAGGTGCGATAGTTTCTTGATATCTTGGAATAGCTTTAGTTTGTATTGCCCTGAAGATTCACTGATCCACCTTATCTCTACCTAGAGGATACACTCCGGTTCGCAATGTCCCAGTGATTGGCTCCTAACCTAAGCGATTCAAGAAAGTAATCAATGGTAGGGGAAAACTAGGAGACTGTACTAGCCTCGTTGCCGTCTCACCTATTGCTAAAGTTTGAGTGAATGTATATTTACATCAATGTATTAAACATTAAATACGTAAACAACGCTGTAAAGAGCCATTTTTATGAGTAAAGAGTTGGACTCGCTGCGTAAAGCAGAAACAGAGTGATCTGATCATGTCCTCGCTGAGCCTTTTATACTAAAATTTGCCATGGCGGCTTGACTTAGGTGGCTGGGCCGCTGGAGTTTATATATTTCTGCTTTATAGTTTTATTATGTTATTGAGGGCGATGATACATATTATTTCTAGCACGAGAATTCAAGTAAGTAATAGTTTCTGTTTAGTGATATATGTAAATATTAAATAAATTAAAATATATACTTGTAACCTCACAATTTCTACTATTTTGCTCGTATACTAAATTAGAATGGTCATTTTGTTAGTTCACTTGTTTAGTAGCAAACGATTTAAAAAAATTACAAAAATATTACATTTAAAAGCTTACATTGCTGTCAAATGTGTTTGCAATGCGTATCGTTGTAAAAGCGCTGCGAAATTGTTGAAAATACCAACTTATTGTTCTGACCAAAAATGATACCTGGACTAATTCAGTGACTTATTTCACTTTAAATAATTCCTAGGTAGTTCAGACTTGTTAAGAAATTACGAAAATAAGTAGATATTTCTCACCTCTACACAATGTTCTTGCGACGTTTCAGCAACCTAATTTTACAACGTTAAAAAGTTTTAGGAACAGGTTTTCACCGTTTTTAAGAGGTTGTAATCTATTAGGATCTGAATTTTCCAGTTTCTGTAAATAAAAAGTTAAAAAATATATTCTTATATTCTACTACCATAATATAATATAGTAGCAGTCTGTGATTCGAAAAAATTTCTCTCACAAGTCTCATCTATAAAGAATACAAGCTGAATCTCATGACGAAAGAACAACCAAAGTTTCAAATTAATGACATGTATCGTAACAATGAGAATAAATTAAAGGAAAAAAAAAACGTTTTGCAAACATAATTAGTTTAATTATTTATATGGTAATACTACGAAAGCCTGCAGAGGTCCACTCATATGACGGAATAGAAGCCAGTTCTTCTACAACGTGTCTGGTGTTAATGAAAGAGGCGTTTTCACGAGACATGTAATAGAAACTATCGGCTTTTTCTCAGTCACGCGTGTGAACCTTTACGGGTTTCCGTATAAAACAAAGAAAATGCATGCAAATAAAATCTAGGCAAGTGATAGATGCAAGTAAATGAAAATTGTTGTCCCATGTTAGAGGGTAGGGGAGCACATTGTTGCAAATTTATTTCATATGGAATAAAGCACTACTAATTTTCATTTAAAAAAGGAATAAGCAAACTGTAAAATACAGGTGAACCATCAAATTTAATAAAAAAAAGTTAAAAAGAGTGAGCTTAAACGAAACAAAGAAAATATAACTTTTAAAAGAAAAAGTTTTAGAAAAAACCTAAGAAGCTTCCGATTATTAAAAGTGAAGCTAAGTAACTAGTGCGTCAAAAATGAGATTCTTCATAAACAATTTCTTAGACTTTCTGGAAAAAGTTATAGTGCTTATACGCATTTTTTTTCTCTAATAATACTTATGTAATAATGCCTGTGTCAATATTTTCCAAACCAACGCAATAAACTGAAAAACAAAATTATACTTAAATGTAGTATATTTATAAGACCACCTCACTTTTTCAACACCCCTAATTTTAGTAAACATACTTTAATTCACAGCTTGAAAGAAACAAAAAGTTAAATATACGTTTATGTATCATTTTATAATGAAAATTAGAATGGACTTCAATATTTTACGTCATGAAGAATAATTTTCAAGAAAACACTGATACATAAAACTGCAGGTTATATTTCATCTTCCCTTGTTTCAGAGAAGTGAGAGCTAATTTTCTTTTTGAAAGAGTAACTTTATCGTTTTGCTTCTTTAAATGTTATAAACTTATATCTCCCTTCTCCTAAAAAGAGAGGGTTAAAATTTTTTCTTTTGAAAATAGTATTATTTTAAAATCACTACTTGGAAATT
>NW_019384278.1:1859699-1871729 GCF_000648655.2 Copidosoma floridanum | reverse complement strand
CTACCCCCAACTATACGCCATGTACTCAAAACTTATTCAGGAAAAAAACCTGTAATTAGTCAGAATAAAAAAGTGACTTTTAGCGAGGCGAGTGCAGATGGCTAGCGAACTCATGTAAATAGTTGTACATATGCGTGCGTAATGATTGTATTGCGATTAGGTTTAAAAGCGAAAAATCAATATCCGTATGTAAATATCGTTTCTGTCAGGCGTCATCCGAATTAACAGTGTTCAGCAATCTTGATTAGCCCGTATAAGCGTTTAAGCGCTTCAAAAAAGAATTTATCGATTTTTTTTACTGGATTACCGGATGGCCGCCTCGGCAGGGACGATTTGCTAGTTAAATGTAAGCGGCCGAGTGAGCAGAAAGTTTTTGATTGTCGTATTGGTACTCAATCTTGTAAATTAATGTTTAAGTTGTTAAGAGCGAAAAAATTGCATTTAAATGTATTGTAAAAAAAGTTTCTACTTACAACTACTCTCTCCTCTCAGTTAACATGGTAAATGTATAAAAATTTAAGTTGAATAGTTGGTACAGTATAAGTTTTAAATTACGTTAAAACTTGAAGGGGGCTGTATAGGGATTCCCCCCTACCACATAGCTCAGTGTAGGCTAGAATCACGAGTCTAGCAGAGGAGAGAGAGAGTGGGTTACACACTTGTAGTCAGTCTAACTGCGCCTACCGACTTGAACAGTCGGACCACAGTTCAATAAACAAGAGTACAGTACACGCAGTAACGTCTCTTTCTTTTGCCCAGGTTATCTCTCCCTTCCGCTCGAGCACGCTTGCCCTACATACATTGTTTGACAGCTACTCATTGTTCTCTGCTCAGTTAATTTCTTGTGACAAACCGGTATTGTATTCACTGTGAAATTGTAAAAAAAAAGTAAAAAAAATAAGTTATTCGTTTCCTAACATTTCAATTGGAAACCATGAAATCAATCACGTGTATTGTGCAAATTTTTATTCAATTTCAACAGGAGGCATTTGTTTTTAAGGTGGTAAGTTGAACTGTGTAAAATATGTGGATCGTGCATTTGAGGTTAAATTTACCACTCTGTCCATAGTCCAAAATGCCTAGAGGACGACGTGCGAACATCGGCCGCCGTACAAGATATGCAAGCCAGCAACAAGTGCATTCACAGAACTTAAGTGAAGAAAGACAAAATATAATAAGAGAAAATGCCCGATTGAGACAACGCATGAGCACACGAAGATCATTGGCGTCATACAATCGCTTGGCATTCCAATATGATCCCACTGCGAACTACAGTGATGATGAAAATTTAGATATTGGACCAATGACGACTAAATGCCCAAATTGCAATGCGTTAAAGTTCAAAAAAGAAACGGCTGGATTGTGCTGCGCAAGTGGAAAAGTCAAACTGGATCCATTACTTACACCACCACAGCCACTGAAACCATTGTTCGATGGAAGTGATCCCGATTCCAGCCATTTTCTTCAACACATCCTTGAATACAATAACTGCTTTCGTATGACTTCCTTTGGAGCTAATATCATTCGAGAAGGCGGCTTCATGCCGACTTGCAAGGTAAAAGATACAACACACATAACCAACCACTCACACCAATACAATGAGTTGCAACACATAACAACTACATATACAACACACACTACACCATCACACGATCAGAAGTTACACCATATTCTTCAACAAATGATTGTTTGCAATTACACATACAAGGAGAAATATATCATTTTCATGGTTCAATGGTGCCAACACCAGATGAACCGCATCAATTTCTGCAAATATATTTCATTTCGTCGATGGTGGATCAGCTGAATGTGCGGTGCAATATACAGGGAACACAACAGTTAAAGAGACGAATTATTGAACAGTTTCAAGAATTTTTTCACGCTAATAATGCTGTGGCTAATATGTTCAAAACAGCATTGGAACGAATGCCATCGGATACGCACAAATTTGTCATAAGAGCGGATTGTACCCCAACAGGTGAACATGTGCGAAGATTCAATGCACCCACCGTTAATGATGTTGCTGCAATTATTGTTGGCTATCCAACTAAATCGCGAGACATTGTCGTTCAGCGAAGAAGCAATATCATGCATAGTGTTAACGAGACACATCTCTTGTACGATGCGTTACAATATCCAATCGTTTATTGGCAAGGGCAAGACAGGTACGACATCACGTTGAAGATGGTAGATCCAATTACAGGTACAATATTCACGCACTAATTATTGCTATAATTGCTATTATTGGTTTCTATTAACAATTCATTTAATATTGCATTTTCAGGCGTATCAACGAATAAAAATCTAAGCGCAATGAATTACTATGCGTATCGTATGATGATTCGTACACATGAGGAGAATGTCATTCTGAAGTGCCGTTGGCTATTCCAGCAATTCGCTGTCGACATGTATGTCAAAGTCGAGACTGAACGTTTAGCGTTCATCTGATTCAATCAGGCAAAGCTACTATCTGAGGACAATATACACTTGCGTGATGCTATTCATTCAGATGGTCATGTTCAGAATATTGAACGTCTGACGATTCTCCCATCATCTTATATCGGAAGACCACGCCACATGCACGAATACGCTCAAGACGCTATGACGTACGTGCGAAGTTATGGAACTCCGGATTTATTTATTACGTTTAAATGCAATCCGAAGTGAAAGGAAATTAAACGTGAGTTGGAACCGGGCCAAAAACCGCAAGATCGCCATGATGTAATCGCCAGAGTGTTTCAGCAAAAACTCTAGGTAAAGATGGATGTGCTTACTAAGTATCGAGTTTTTGGTGACACACGTTGTTATATGTACTCAGTGGAATGGCAGAAGCGTGGACTACCGCATGCTCATATCCTAATTTGGTTGCTGAACAAATTACATTCAAATGAAGTGGATGACATCATATCAGCTGAAATTCCTAATCCAGTCACTGATCCCCATCTACGCGACATTGTGACGACACAGATGGTGCATGGACCGTGCGGTGCATTAAATCCATTATCGCCTTGCATGGCTCATGGAAAGTGCACAAAACGATATCTGTGACCGTTAGTTGCTGAAACAGTCACAGGGAATGATGAATATCCAGTTTATCGTCGGCGTTCAAAAGAAGATAATGGTCGAACTATCAAAGTTAAAGTTAAAAATCAAGAGATTGAGATCGGAAATGAATTCATTGTACCATATTACCCGCTGCTATCACGAATTTTCGAAACACATGCAAACGTTGAGATATGTCATTCGGCCAAATCAATCAAATAATTGGGCAAGTACGTCACAAAAGGCAGTGACATGGCTGTGTTTGGTATTGCGTCGGAAAATGCGAATGTTGAAATCAGCAACTTCCAAATGGGCAGTTATACGTTGCGCGTTCACGAGTTGGGAAACCATCCGCTTTGTTTGTGTTAACGTCAGACCAAAAAACAAAAAATGTGGTTTACCAAAGAGCACTTCAATGAATCGGATAATTTTCGGACACGTATAACGCTTCAATTCGGTATTTACATTGGATTCACTTTCATTTACTTAGAGAAGTTCAACTAAATAACACTTCGTTTTTGTAAACGAAATGAATTCATTACTGTTGTGAAATGAAATAAAATTTTTCCTTTTCAAATATAAAAAAAAAAAAAATGTCCTTTATCTTTTAATCACCAAACGAAATGTTACATAAAACGAAGAAGTCATCTGGTGGCAAAACAGAGTTCACCGGATTTGCTAGTTTTATATAATAGATTGATGCTCTTATATTTCCGAAATAGTTTGTGTAAGTTTTAGTAAAATTTTTTATAAACATTTTTTCTTTGCATTAAATTTTGTTCTTTTTTTTTACTTTTCTCATAGTTTTCGTTCTTACCTTGATATTAACTGGCACTTATGTTCTAATAGACTGGTCATTTGACTAATATAATTAACTTCACTAACATAAGAATTAAAGTCTAATCATATAATGTCAAGAAAGCTAACAATTATGTTAGTTTTATTATTTAAAACTTCTATTTAAGTTTGCAGCAAGAGACATACTAAAGTGAAAAAAAAAGAAAGTGATTGTTGCTATTGTATGCAGAAAAGAGCATCATTGAGTATAATAATTAAAAAAAGTTTTTTTTAAGATTATTTTAATGGTATGATGATATAATAGAACTGACCATAACATTGCACAATGATAAGTTAAATACTACTTTTTCTGGGAGGTAGAAATGAGATGGAAAACTTGTTATATGCATGGATAAAAAAGTCAGCCTTACTGTCGTGCTTGAGAAGGAGTTTAAGGATCATATGACATCTGTAGTTACATATAAGACTGTAGGATCTAATAATTGCTGTGCTTTAGGAGGCCCCCTTGCCCTAGTGTCACCAAATGAGACATATGTCATTAAGTAGTATCGATTACGCCGAATCTAACAGTGTCCTTATTTATACTATTCATTGAACAAAATCTGAAAAAATTAACGCTTGAAGTTCGCTCATTTAATAAGAGCAGTTATGGCATATAGTAAAAATAACGATTTGCAACTTCAATCAAAAGTGTCAGGTATTACTAGTATATACGTATTGTAGAATTTAACTTCTATCTTTCAAATGCCGTAAGAAATATGGCTAAAAGGACTAGAAATTGAAATAATTGCAAAAACAGGGCGTGAGCTTATTTTTTCTGCTATGAAAAAGACTGTCAAGCCGCCATATTGCTTAGCCGGAGTAGGCACAATTCAAATTCAAATGCTAAAGAAAGTTACATGATGGCTTACATTTTCAACTTTATTAACACCATTATATTGATATATTATGAAAACATTTGGGAGATATTCAATACCTATAAAAATAAAATATAATACTGAAGTTAATAAGGTCAGCTTTATTCAATTGCACAAATCGTCACACTTTCGAATTAATATAACATGTATATTTATGTTGGTATCCCTACCGACTACTTCAGTTTTTTATCTATCTTAATTTGCGTTGGCACCCCTACACAAGGGAGCCTCCTCAATTGGCATCAAAACAACGGTTGCAGTGGGGGTAAGGAAAAACATAGGCTAGCTCTTAGGAAAATCGTCACCTCATGTACATGAGCGATCAGCGCTGTTGGTATTGTTTGGGTTCCAATAGGAGTCAGTCCATTTTTGTCTGGTTTAATCATTAGTTAGCTCAGATATCACTGCACTTTTTTATGTGTTTACACAACGATGTTCAATTAGTTTTCATTACTTTACTAGTGTTAAAAGTACCTTATTACTATCTTGTGTTTGCTACTATGACAGTTGCAAACTATGTTACTCAACAATATATTGCAAAAAAAGACGATAAAGACAAAACTTCTCACGAGTCAACGCGTTATTTAATGGTAGTGTAGCGAAAAAATATGAAGGAAAATAAAAAATCAGCTAAATGCAATAATCATACAAGCATGAAATAATCAAGAAATCGGCACAACAAGCTATTTAATTTTAAGTTATTAAAAAATTCAATGATTCTTGAGAAAGGCTAAGAAAAGTTGTTAAATGGTAAGCTGGAGAAAAAACAAGCGAGTAGAGGGCACTCTGTTAGATGAAATGACTTCTTTTTTGTATGGTTGCGACAATTAAGAAGCGTTTAACGAATTTTATTTTATTTTACGGTAAAATATATAAGAAATATAGAAATATTATTTTCCTGCTGATTTCACGTTTAGACCAAGTTACTTTTGAATAACTAAATAATTATTTTTACGAGAAAAAGTAATCAATACAAATTTCTGTAAGACAGTGAAAGTAGTATCCAGGCATTTTGAACCTAAGCCGTGAAACGTAATCGAAAGTGATGGAAAAGTGTCATTTTTGATTGGAGAAGTGACTAGTATCTGAATGCCAGATTTTGTTGTAAGATGTATAAAAATCAGCTCTTCATTTCAATATTAAAAATATAAGGATGGAACTGAAAATCGAATAATTTCTTATGTATTGTCTTCTAAATAAAAGGTAGATCCTATTTTTAACTTGCTCATGAGTGAAACAAATATATTACATAATTTCGACCAATTTAGTATAAAAGTTAACAAATCTCTAAAAAGCTCATTATTGTTTTTCATTTGTCAAGAATCTTACCCCAAAGATGAAAATTTTGATGGTAGTTACTTTATAGAAACCTCGTTTTAAGGTAGTTTATCCCAAAATCACTTTATTTACAATCTTCTTCAAACTTTGCATATCAATTTATTAGAGTGAAATGCATAAATTTTCAAAATTTTATTATGACTGTCCGTACCGTTTTCGAGATATGAAGCTG
This sequence comes from Copidosoma floridanum, assembly GCF_000648655.2. The sequence goes on along the minus strand of NW_019384278.1, from coordinate 1,865,462 downwards.
CAAAGTTGGACTCTTTAACACGGTAAGCATAGGCGAGCTGCGCAAAAAACGAACGTTTTGATTATTTAAACAAAAAGTATATTTACAGTTCTTATGAAAAATTATAAGCATGAAGTAAAATATATGACGAATCTACTATATTTTATATAGAGATGCCATCCGTACAGTTTTTTAATAAATTAAATTGAAAGTTAGCAATTTTCCAAATGAAGCAGACAATAAATTGCGGGTTATCTGATATGTGGCAACAAAGCGTATTGCAGTCGCATGGAGATGAGTCGCTGGCAATATATATATATAGATATACGCACTGTATCGATGTAGCAGAACAGCTGTTTGAATTGATGCAAATTAACAAAATATTAATTGAATTAACGAAATAATTTTTAGAAATTTATACACGTGATTGATTTATGTGTACTTGTAGAAGTTGTTTTTTGTGAAATTGTGTTTTGTAATTAGTTGTTACACCGANCCCCAACTATACGCCATGTACTCAAAACTTATTCGGGAAAAAAACCTGCAATTAGTCAAAATAAAAAAGTGACTTTTAGCGAGGTGAGTGCAGATGGCTAGCGAACTTATGTAAATAGTTGTACATATGCGTGCGTAATGATTGTATTGTGATTAGGTAATATGAGAAAAACAGTTTGCAAGTTACTCTTTCAACCTTCATTTTTTACTCTTTGACGTGCATAGTGTAATTTTTGCGTGACATAAATATTAGGGTAAAATCATTTTTCGGTAGTTTAAATCCGTGAAAAACTTCAATTTTAATGTATTGGGATACGTATTTCCCATTTGCTGTACTACAAGGGGTTTTTCGAGAGCATTTCTTGGAAAGTGTAATTTAAAATACTCTTAACAGGAATAAGATATATATGACATACCAAGGAAAATATGTTTAAAATTTTGGTTTGCAGTTGTGACACAAATAGTAGTGTAGTTCCAAAGTTATGTCAACTTTAACAACTTCGAGGCTGCTCATACTGTTTTTAAAAATTTTTTTTTATTTCTATGTATGACAGTTTTGTTACAAACTAGTAATTTTCGCTAAAAAAAAAAGTTGTTTTTGTAAAACTCATCATAAATATGGAATATTGATAAATTTAGTTACTCGCACTTATACTAGCCCATTGATANATTACATATTTTGTGTTAAATTGATAATAAATCTTACATTGTTGTCATTACTATATTGTAATTATTGATATTAGAATATTCAATTAATAAAAGTATTTTATTTATTTTTCTTCTAACCAAAGTGCTTGGCTAAATAGATAATATAATAGGATAATGTAATCTATATATAAAAATAAGTCGGGTTTTCTTTCCTGACGCTATAACTCCAGAACGCACGAACCGATTTCCACGGTTTTGCATTCGTTGGAAAGGTCTCGGGCTCCGTGAGGTTTATAGCAAAGAAAATTCAGGAAAAATTTCAACAGAAAAGCGGGAAAATCTTTTTCAACGTACAGCGCCATCTCTGATACATAGCATGTACTACAAACCAATATTTTAAGTAGATGGCGCCGGTGCGTGATACATATAGGGATTCCCCCCTACCACATAGCTCAGTGTAGGCTAGAATCACGAGTCTAGCAGAGGAGAGAGAGAGTGGGTTACACACTTGTAGTCAGTCTAACTGCGCCTACCGACTTGAACAGTCGGACCAGATCTGAATTTTCCAGTTTCTGTAAATAAAAAGTTAAAAAATATATTCTTATATTCTACTACCATAATATAATATAGTAGCAGTCTGTGATTCGAAAAAATTTCTCTCACAAGTCTCATCTATAAAGAATACAAGCTGAATCTCATGACGAAAGAACAACCAAAGTTTNAAAAAGGAAAATTGGTGTTTTTTCATTTTATTTTGCAAAAATATGTTAACAAACGGAATATTAACAAAATGAAAACTGCACCATTAAAAACAGTGACCTCGAAAATAGTGAGAAAGATGTTTTGCCTATTTTTTTTAAGGATATGTTCAATAACTAAACAAAAATCAAATAACATTTTTATTGATTGAAGCTTGTAGACTAGCAAAAATTTAACTTAAAGTTTACGTAAAGTATTGCTGCGACGTAGCCAGATTTTTCTAACCACGAGTGTATGAGTGTGTGAGTGTACATAGATATGTGGAATTCAATGTGTGTATGCCAAAGGTGACCAACTTTTTCTTTACTATCTATGTGTACTCATTCGTATAGCAAAAGTAGTTGTGGATGAGCTCCACTGGTGGGGATAAACTACCTTACACCTGTGGTGAATATAACGTGATTAATAACATATTTAAGATTGTGCAAAATTTTTTTTTTTTAATCCTAATGTGAACTGTTACAGTCTTATTTTCAAATAACGATTTTTAAGTGTTAAGGATGTATTTTAAAATCAGGAGACCCACTCGCTGAATCATCAATAAACAAAATCATAAAATCTTCAAGAACTTGTCTGCCATCCCAGGGAAGAAAGTCGTTAAGTGCATTGTATGCAGAACTGACAAAATCGAGAAAAACTTATTGATTTCAACTTATGATAAAAACGGAAAATTTTAACCGCTGAAACGATAACTCTGGGGTAAACATGGCACGAACTTTGCATTTATCACCAAAAAAAGTCGATTTTCAAACGGAAAATTTGAAAGACTGTACTCACACCTTTTGCTCGGCGTAATTTCCTTCGTGCGTTTACAATGCGTTTACAATACAATAAAGTTATGTATTGTAAGTACAATTACACTCCTGGTCGTCATCTGCTCTGCACTTACGTCCTTTTTTCTTTGTAAGCAAAGCCCCAGCTCATGCTGCTTTCAGAGCAAAAACCTACTTAAGTACATAATGACTTTTTATTTTGGAATCCATGCACTTTCTCATTGACTTAACAGAGTAAAAAGGGCATTAAGTGTTCTTACGCCTTCTTGCAAACACAAATTCCAAATTTTATGTCACTTACACTCTTTTTCGGTATCAGATCAAAGTTTTGTTTCACTGGAACGGCCGTTGTATAGTTGGACTAAGGCCTCTTAATAAAATAGTGCTACTTGACTTGATGTCTAAAGCCACTGCATTAAATATATACACTCTATTATTACAAATATAATAGGCACACTTTCATTTCTCTTCACGTAAAAGTATTCCTCAAAAAATACTAGTGAAAGCTGAATTAAAAAAGATTTCTATATTCAAACATCTAGGAAATAAATTTTCAGCATATGAAGCGTTTCACGCAAAACGTCCCAGGCCCGCCGCGCGAGCGCTAAAAGTCACTGTTTTCAGCTCATTTTCTTGGCCTTATTCCTCTCCTAAGGAAATATTGCAAATACCATTTTTGATGTATTTTTTAGTCAGCTTTCTGATGGTATGATTAGTTTAAAAAAAAAATTACATTGTCACTGAAAAAAACACAATACGTGATATATCTCGAAAAAGGCATTTTTAATATTTTTTTTGATAGGCTGGATGGAAAGCTGAGGTTTTTATACATTAAAAACGTCTTTTGCACAGTGTGCTTTTACTGAAAAATTCGAGTCAAACAATACCAAAGAGTAGACATTCGGCCATCTGAACGCGCGCCAAAGGTCGGCGCCGCGCCGCGCTCCTTTTAAGTTAACTAATATTATTAGTTTTGTAAGATTTAATTATTTATTCAACAATGAAATATGCTTATATGTTATAACTTAATATAGTATTGTCTAATTAAAACAGAATCTTTGATTTCTTATATAATCTTCAGGTAGAATTAAAAGAACCGTCTGAACATAAAGCGTATTTTAGTTCTAAATTTAATATAATTGCCTTGCACATTTTAATTTATTCAACTTGCTGTAGATGGCGTATTTGCGAAAAACTGCCTCTTAAAAACTACCATGACTGTATTAAAGCAGTAGTGTGTAGTAATTCTATTCAAAAATGTTTCTTAGGCGCAGAATCTCTAGATTGTCCTAATATGTGAACGTTACGTCCACATCTTCTTGAATATTTTGAAAAACATAATATTTTTGAAATCAAATATGAATCGTGGTTAAAAACAGATAGATGTACCATTGTAACACAAACTTTCATTTCTCATGATTTCGTTGACTTACTAGGAGAAAAATTATTAAAACTCAAAACTCTATTTTACTACGAAACAATTACTTTTTATTAATCAACCGAAAAAAGATCTTAAAAGTAGAGAATTTATTGTAACATGTGATTTTTCGAAGAATTATGCGTTTGCTATACAGAATTCAACCCAATCTTTTAATTGGAAGAATAACCAAGCTTCCATTTTTACAGTTGTTTATTATAAAGAAAAAGATGAGCTTAAACACAGAAGTATTGCTGTTATTTCTGATAATCTAAATCATGATACAATTGCTGTATATAAGTGTCAAAATGTTATAATAAATTATTTGAAATCCAAGTTTGTAGTAAAGAAAATTTTTTACATTACTGATGGGGCCAGTCAACATTTCAAAAATTAAAGCAATTTTAGAAACATAATTTTTCACAAACAAGAGTTTAAAATTAATTGGGAATGACATTTTTTTGCTACTACTCATGGAAAGGAAGCGTGTGACGGTATAAGAGCCAACTTAAAGAGAGGTGCAAGACATGCAAGTCTTCAAGTTTCTTCTAATAACCGAGTATGAACAGCAGAAAACTTGTACGACTGGGCAAAGAATTATAGCAAAAAAACCGAGGTTTTTTATTTAAGTAAAAAGTTGTATAAAAAATATAAAATTAAACTAAAATCTCGATTTGATATAGCAAAATTAATACCAGGTGCTTTGCAATTCCAGTTGTCATTCCAATCGATGATAAAAAATTGAAATTAAAAAAAACAACTATGAGATTTGAGTATCAACTTTTTCTAAAACAAAATAATAAAACCAACTCGAACTTCATCTAAAACTAAAAAATAATAGAAAATATTTGTTAAGAAAGTATTTCTGAATTAATAATATTCATAGTTAACTTGAGCGCGGCGCGTGCCGCGCCTGGCCTTTAGGCCAATTAATCTACGAAAAAGATGACATTAGTGTTAGCAGAAAACAAAAAATACGTTGATATAGAAAAAAATGATTCGAGAAACATAGCGTTTTGTTTTTTCGGTTATTCAGTGGCTGAGTTAACCTACAAAATTCGTGAAAGTCCGAAAATCACTTTTTTCGCGTTTAAAAAAAAAGTTGACCTCCATTGCCAAAAAGTTGAATGACAAAGTTGTAGATCTTAAAAAAACCTATCGATTGACGCGCGTTGGATATAATTTGAATGCGTAGTTGCTGAGGAAACTTGAAAAAACCATCCAAAATCGTCTTTTTTAAATTTGTTAATAACTTTTTTTCTTTTGAGATTTTAAAGTTGGTATTCGGTCAAATTATGAGTTTTTAGTTCACAAACCTTCAGTTGTTTTTTTAGCCAAAAATATTAAAAATTTTTCGAAATATCGCATTTTATTGATAAAAAGCACCTTTCGTAAAAACTTTAATAGACGTCAGGAAATAATGCTGGAGCGATTTTTCAGGGCTTAATCTCTTTGTCTAGACTTATTTTATCATGCAATGTTTGCAGTAAGTAAAATTTTTCAATTTTTGATGCCGAAATCGGACTCCGAAAAAAGTACTTTTTTTTTCTATCGGTTTTTTGCATTTTTTTTACGTATTTTGATAATTGCACGTATATAACTAACTGCAATGCATTGTACTTATTTTTTTACGAATTAAAAAAAAAAAATTTTCATGATACGACCATGTGGAGCCAAGTTAGGTTTTTTTTT
>NW_019384278.1:1817333-1834966 GCF_000648655.2 Copidosoma floridanum | reverse complement strand
CAAGGACTATTTGCCATGTCGATTCCACAGCTTCAGTAGTAACTCTTCATGTGCCATAAGAAATATCCAGGCAATAAAAGATTGGATGCTGCAGGATAATGTGTTAAATATTATGTACAAAGCAGTTTTTTGCAACAAAAATATACTAATATTTAAGAAAAAATCTTCTAAATCGACTGTATTTTCAATAAACAATTTTTCATTTTAACTGACTACTGAAAATTTCTTTACCCTAAAAACCTTGTCTACAGCATAAGCATAAGCATAAACAACTTATACAAAAACTTCCTGTAACTAACAAAGCATCGCAAACATCGAGAGAGCTCCGCGTTCAAGTTGCTTGTGGTATGAAAATAATGCAGCGTGCACTGATAAAAGGGGCTGTGTAAGAGATGAGCTCCATCTCTCACAAAATTCAAGCAGCGCGCCGATCATACCAATAACCCACAAAACTCAAGCAGTGAGCCAATATACCTAGTGGCGCGCGCAGATAAAATAAAGCCGTGCAAGAGAGCTCCATCACCCGCAAACCAAAACTCAAGCAGCGCGCCAATATACCAAGTGGCGTGCGCAGATAAAATAAAGCCGTGCAAGAGAGCTCCATCTCCCGCAAACCAAAACCAAAACTCAAGCAGAAGCACAACCATTATAATTGTCTGTATATTCAGTGTAGATACATCGTACATATATGTATGCACATACATCTCTTATCTAACCTGATCTAGCATTGTTTAGTTTTTTAGGACAACTTCGCTCGACTTGACCAATTTTTTTTACCACAAAAAAAAATGTATTAGATACATTGATTATTCAATTTTTCGATTCGATAGAGGCAACGTCGACTCTATACACAAAGTGATGCATTTTTATGTATGGGATATTAATACTATATACACAAGTTAATATTATTATTTTAATAAAGTACATTAACAAATAATTTTTGCATGTACGGCAGATCGATGCAGATAGCCAGTATTGATTAAACGGGTTCTTATAGTATTGTACAACTTCCAAATATTACAAAATACGTTATATGTTTTAAAGGAAGCAAGATAGAGCAAAAATAACAAGTTTTACGCGTATCTCACAGGTAAAGCAAACACACGAAAAGAGAGGTGTTGAGTTATGAGAAGACATAACCTCACATTTTAGTTTTTTTAAATTTCTTTACAAAATCAAGGTGAAAAATTTTTGGAAAAATTATAGCGTATTTGCAAAATTATTACAAAAACGTTGGATATATGTTTCGTTTTTGGCCCAACAATAACCTTGAAAATTATTTTATGAAGTTCCCGAGCCTTTCATACAAAACAAATAAACAGGGACGACATAAATATACCGCTGTGACCCACGAAAAAAATACATTTTGAGCTCACATGTATTTACGAACCATGTATTTAACAGTATATATGTAATTTCTACATACATGCGAGAACTTCGTGCTTACCGGGGGACTCTGAGTTCTATATTCTGTTTTTGATGAAAATTGATTATTTCTGGCTTTATCAAACTTCTGAAATCATCAGGTACAACATAACTTGGTAGTTAGTTAAATTTATTTTCTTAATTCAAATAATCAAACAATCAAAGTTCTAATTGATAATTTGTGCTTTGATGAATGAATTAATTTTCAAACAGAAACAGAATAGATATAAATTCAAACAGTCGGTCAACACCAGCTCAGCGTACAATACACTAACACCACTCTATACATACTACTCGGTGAAACACAACACCACAATTTCAAGTCAACGATTTAAAAGAAGAGTTATCTGTAAGCAAGAGCAATTAAGGCCCTTACGCTGATGGTTGGTTTCTGACGAACGTAAATTAAATTCATTTGTTTATTGAACGTATCTACGAGCTCCACCTTTTACTAAGAAGTTCAGACGTAACACTTTCATCAAATAAAGGGAGATAACTTTGGAAAAAATTATATTATGTTAATTACAGCGTTACAATAATGCAGAAATGATTTTTCATGGTCATGCATGCATATAAAATCCGAACATTAAGAAATACATCATATTTTGAAAAATAAGAAAGATAGACCAAAAATAACGATTTTTACGGACTTCTAAAGGGCAAGAGTTCACAAAATACAAATAGAGAGGTGTGGAGTTGTGTGAATACATAAACTCAAATTTTAGTGTTCTATGTCATGGGATAAAAAGGACGATAGGCTAACAAGCAGTGTACTAGATTTATGTTTATTCATGTGTAATTCTAGAAAGTATTGTAAAATATATGGATAAAAATTATTAAGCAATTTTAAATTACTAATTGATAATTTTTAATAAATTATTTTTAAAAGTTTTCTTTAAGATAGATGTGTAAAATAAACTTATAGTATTAAACCATTAAAAATCACCTTACCGCTAGAGATCCAATGATTTTTGCAGATTAAATATTGGTCTTAAATTTGACCTAGTCCTGAGGTAAAAAAGTAAGATTGCCTCTGACTTTGCAGTTGGTACTGAGAGTTTTGGTAGGTGTCAAAATGCATTTTTCTGACCTGTTAGAGTCATCTTAATTTCTTACTCAAAGATCTAAGCCACATCTAAGGCCCACTTTTCAACTCCAAGTATACTAGATCAACACCAGTAAGGTATATTTTCGTTTTCGAGTGTAGCTTGATTGTATACCTAAACATCAAATAACTGATGTTAGCGAGTTTCATTCAATTGTCCAACGTAAAATCAAGCTACAGTACCAAACATTAAGAAATTATTTCATCTCTGGGGATCCAATGAGTGCTGCCAATTAAAAACTGGTCTTAAATCTTATCTGGATCTTAAAGTAAATGAAGCAAGATGACTTAAAAAGTAGATTTAACGACAGCTGGTAGCTCTATGTGATCACCTCCAAAAAATCTTAGTGCAAAGTGCTCGCAACCTCAATAATTGTGTATGGGCCAATTTTTTCAGATTCACAATTTTTCATTGTCACTAAGTTATTTTTTATTTACACAATATCTTATAATAGATTTTGTTACTTTGTAAGAAATATTTACTAAAAAGTATAAAAATTAAAAGGTAAAAGTGATATGAATAAGATTTTAGGAAAGAAAATTTATCCTACGGCTTAGTATAAGATAAATATGACTGAGTTATGACTCCAACAAGTAGCCAATTTGTAACTATTGAGATTGTAGAAACTACAAAACTTTTTACTGGGAGTTTTAACAAGTATACATATATATTTACCAGGTTCATATAAATCTTCTCAGTTTAAACGTAATCTTGCTTTTTTTCTTAGTGTCAAGAACGTGGTAAAATTTGAGATCATAATTTTTGACCTGCAGAAATCATTGGCCCTCTAGCGTTAAAAAAATTACTTATGTTGAATTTTATCGCTTGATTTTACATGTAAAGAATAAGTAAGGATTTTTGAAATCAGTCTTTTCAAATTAATTAATGAGAGCTATTCTGCCGCTGGGGGTGTTTGCCATCACATGTGGTACTAATACGACAAAACTCAAAACTGTATAGAAATTTAAAAGAAATGTTGTACAAAATTTAGTTATTGGAATGTACAATTTTAATTTTTATTATCTTGTTTTATACAATAAAAATACATAACGTTCCACTGATGCATGTGTTCTTAAAGGTAAGCATTACAACGAAATAACCAGTAAGCTAATAAATTATTTATGTTTATGAGATACTGCACTGAATTTATTTACAATATATTAGTCTGTACACATCAACAAAAAAAAAGAACAATAATTAGCGCTAAGTGCAAAGTTTTGAAGTGTAAGAACAATGCGAGTATTAGCAGCCACTTTTTTACAAAACATACTACTCTGCGTAAAAAGTGGTTCAAAACAGCGAGATGCAAGGGCACTCCATCTAAATGAAGTAAAATTTGCTGTCATCATTTCAAAGATAAAGATCTTATTGATAGTAGTGTAATCGGTAAATGTAAACTTTATGAATAAAAATTGTATGATTGTGATAATATGCAATTTTCAGGTCAGGGTTGTGTCAGAAAAGTTTTGAAAAAAACTGCCGTTCCGTCTCTATTTCCCTGGGCAAATAAAATTATGAAAAAATTAATAAACAATCAAAAACTTAAGTTGAAAAAGAACTGAATACGATGATTGCAAATGCTATGATTAGGAAAATGGTAAATAGTATTTTAAAATCAAAAAGTATTGAGAACTACTGATGTTAAAAGAAGAAGAAAGCTGCAATAGTCTTATTGGAAATTTGAGGGATTATAAAATTGTATTAGGAAGTAGTGATAATTTGACAAGTATGATAATTAATTATATTGATATCGATGTAACTAATGATGACACAAAAGAAACGAGGAGTAACAAAGAAAATAAGTCCTACTACGATTTCAGATCCCAGCGTAAAATGAGAGAAAAACCTGAAGATTTTCAGATAGAAACTTTTTTGCATATAAACAAAGATACATGGGTTAAGGTATCTGTAAAAAGTTTTATACACAATGATCAAGCCATTCACTTTTAGTCTGGTCTATAAGCTTATGACAAGTTTGTTTTTGTTTTTCAAACTTTGGGGAAGGCTATTAATAAGCTTACTTACGTATATGACACTAACCCATCAAACATCACACCTATTAATCAGTTTTTTTTGACTCTCATCATTTTAAGACTAAATACAACTTATCATGAAGTAAGTTAATTTTTTAACGTCTCTGTTAAACAAGTAGAAAATATTCTCTTGACCTGGCTAAAATTCATTTTACTTCAGTGGTCAGAAACATGCCAATGGCCATCCAAAGAGCTGGTGAATTTTTTCACTCCCTAAGATTTTAAAATCAAGTTTCCCAGTACTAGAGATATAGTTGATAAAACAGAAATAGAAATAAAAAGGTCTTTTACACCAATTGCTCAACAAAGTACATTTTGAACTCACAAAAACAAGCCAACAATGAAAGCATTAATTTTTGCTTCTCCAGGTGGGCTTGAATCTCACATTTGTCCAACGTACAGAGGCTCTACGAGTGACAGGCAAATAATAGAGCGAAGTGAAATAACAAAATTTGGTGATCCTGGTGACTCTTTAATGGCCGATAAAAGCTTCGATGTGCAGGATATCTTAGCATCTTGTAGGGTCACTTTAAATATACTGACTTTTTTTTTGAAAAAAGAATTAGTTATCCAGCTAAACTACGTCACAGAATAAAAAAATTTCCAGTTACAGGATCCATGCAAAACGTTTGATTGATCTAGGCAAAAAGTAAAAAATTTCTAAAGGACCCTTATATGGAGCTCAAATTAATTTGGCAAATGAAATAATTCATATTTGTTACATGCTTTGTGACTTCAGAAACCCAATAATAAACCAGGATGTATAAGTTTTATAATTTTTTGGACACAACTCACACAACGGATTAAAAATTGTTTTAAAACATGTAAATGTATAGCAGCATTGAAAATGTCAAATAAATTTCTTTGATTAAAATTTTATTGTATCACCCACATGGTTTTATAATTCATAGTTTCTGTAAAAATAAATTTTGAAAATTCTTCTTTTGAATTAATTATCATAAAAATTCTTTAAGTTTAATTTTTCTTTAAATAAATGTATCATCTCTGAAAACTTTTATCATTGCAATATCAACTTCTGAATGAACTATTTAAATGCATATTTTTTTCAGCACAAAACATTTGACCTTGAATTTGATAGTAATCATCTTAATCTTGCAACTTGTATATTCTTTTTTTTCACAAAGATACAAGTAACTTATAGTTTCTGGTGAAATCTTTTGGTCTTTAGCACTAAATAGATATTTTATCTCTATATGAACACAATCAGTAATAATTTAGTGCAGAGAAGCTGCTAAGAATAGATAAATAGAAGAAATATAAGTGCTACACTCATGCACTGTTATGTAACTCATGCATTTCACCATACTGAATCGCAGGTAGGTGTGATAAATCTGGAGGATTAATTATAGAACATGTGAGATTTTCAGGGTGTTCTGTACGACATCTTTTTAAATTAAAAACTATTCAGCTGCAATGATCTATCCCTGAACCAGGACTTATTGTTTGATTCATTTCGTGTACTCAGTTCTATTTCTACCTTTTTTTCTTTTATGACATCAAGTAGATCGATTTCTTTTAAAAATTATCTTCAGCACTGTAGGATATGTAACTATGATCATGATGGTACGCATAAATATTGGTTGGCTCAAAAATATGTAGCTCTGGAAAAGATTGCATCTTAGTAGCTACAAAGTTTAAACACTTATTCCTTAAATATGTAGGGTAGTTGGTCATATTTCTGTACTTGAGTGGCCTTGGATCAAAATTCGTCAATTTCTCATCTGATACTTTTTTTAAGTTCAATTGTAAATCTCCTATTTTTTAGGTGATCCACTGTATTCCTTAGCACGATGGAATGTCTGTAATTCTTTAGTGCATGTTTTTCTAATTTTGTAGTTTCTAGTTGATAAAAAATCTTTGATAGCTTTAAAAACTACTTGGATATGCTTGTAGTAAGAAATTAGACCCTTTCTAGCCTTGCATTCACACTGAGTATCGGAAATATATTTGTAGGGAGTAATTTTAACATTTATATTGTAAATGTTAGCATTTCTAAATTCTGACGCCACCCGTGCTGAAAGAGAAGTTTCATTTATTACATTGCTAGATTTTCTCAAGCATAATAGATATTGATTATCATAGATCTTTAACCCCTTACTATTCTCTACAGCTACCCCATTTAAATCTTTGTGCGTCTTAGGGTCTGAAGTAATCAAGACGAAGCTATTGTCTTCTTCAGAGGTAAGTTTTATAAAGATTTTTTCATAACTTCATTAATCTTTTATATCCCTGTTAAATAAAGCTTTACATTTTCAGTAAATAAAATACGTAATTGATGTAAAACGTTTTTTAGCTAACATTATAATTTAAGAATTTGATATTAAATTAGAGAAGATGTATCACATAACTTGCTGGATCTCAAATTGCTTTAGATACCGTTATTGCAGCTAAAACATAGACTAGCAGAATAATTAGATTATATGGTTTAGGTTTGTGAGTCCTAGTTGTGTAAAAAAATTATTTTATAGTGATTTAAACAAATTCTTAGGTAGGCCCGGCAAATTATGTGATACGTCTTCTATAATTCAATATCAAATTTTTAAATTATAATGTTACCTAAAAAACGTTTTGCATTGATTCTGTATTTTGTTTAATGGAAAGTTTCTACTATACTTAACATGTTTAATTACCATCAGTAAATTAAAATAAAAGCACTTTTGTGATGTGTGGACTAATAATAAATATACTTTAGCCAAACTCCATATTTTCTTAAAAATTACATTTTCAATCATCAATGTAGATTCTTAGTAAATAAATTAAAAAACTTAAATACTTTCTATTAGTCTCATAATTTTGGAAAATATACATTGGTTGAGTAATTTGTGTATGAATAATGTTTATTTTAGAATTAGGTTTCTATTGCAAGTGAGTTAACATACATCAATTTTCATTTAAAAGCAACAAACCTTTACGTGCTGTTAATACTTAAGCTACTTTCTGTATTTTATTGTTAATATATTAAAAAATTTTTTAATGACATTGAAAACATTTCTAGATTCAAATATTAGACTTTGTTTGAACTTATAACTCTCATAGTAGCTATTAATCTCACGTTTTGCAATGCCAAATTAAGTGTTTATAAATAATAAAGAAAGTCAATTATTGTTACTCAGAATCAAATTGGTTAAGAAATTATGAAAATTGTTTCAGTTTAGAAAAATAATCAACGTTATTAGGCTGTTTCTCGTAATAAATACCAGTTTAATAGACTGCTTTATGGAAATATAATTTTAGTTAATGAAAATAGTTCTGCTTCTACGGAATTCTATGCTCTCACGCTGCAAAATTTAGTACTGAACTCTGGCATTGGTCGTATTATTTGAGATGTACTAGAAGTCAATAGTTCAACAGCTTGATATTTGTATGTCTTTTATCAACTATACTGTTTTGTAGATAGGTATGTTATTATTAAAAGTATACTTCTATAGGCGCGTTATGCGGGAACGTAAATAAGTGAGTTCAGATTAGTGACCTAGAGAAAAAGTGTGATAGAGGTGGATTTTATATGTCAGGGTGCCTGTACATGGGATATCTGCAGTCTGGAGAATGCCAGTCAAAGCTCGTTGGTGGTATAATTCAAATATAAAACTTGTGCACTATCTCCTTACCTAGCTGAAAATCAAATAACAATTTATCCAAAAAAATCTTATTATTGCAAATAAAAGTAGTCAAGTGAAAAAACATGCCCATGAAAACATCTAACCTCAAAAAAATAGTCTTATTTTTACTCAATAAAAGGCAAAATAGTGCAAACCAGAAAACATTAATAGACAGTAAAATAAAATGATTATACACAATTTATAGGGCATTGTTGAATAGTAAGACAAATCAAATGAAGGTAAAGAGCATTCCATATATCATCTAAAATTTCTACCTTATTGACTTGCCTGTAATAAGAAATTATTGTTAGTAATTAATTATATAACTATTTAAATCCAAAATGATGAGAAGAGCCCCCAAGCTGGTACTTTGAAGAATCAATCAAGCCTAAATTCAATACAATTTGTTGCGAACTAAGAGAGAAAAGTTACATTTCGTGAAAATAAATGAGTGGGTCAGTGTACACAATTTGAAATGTAACTTTTCTCTCTTAGTTCACAACAAATTGTATTGAATTTAGGCTTGATTGATTCTTCAAAGTACCAGCTTGGAGGCTCTTCTCATCATTTTGGGTTTAAATAGTTATATAATTAGTTATCAACAATAATCTCTTATTATTAAAAGTCAGTAAAGTAGAAATTTTAAATGATATACTGAATGCCCTTAAACAAGTTTGGGTGTCAGAAATTTTCACAGAGGCTAATAGATTAGCACACGGGGCAAGTGATAATCTTATTGTGAGCTTAAGACTGTATGATCAAAAAGGATTTTTAAACTTCTTCCGGATGACACCAAAATTGTTTGATGACCTTTTGTCCTTAGTTGGACCAAAGATTTCCAAAAAATTGCAGTCCGTACTCCAATATCAGCCACCATTCGTTTATAAATGACGTTGTGATACCTTGCAACTGGTGACTATATCACATCTCTAGCTTTGACGTTTAGAGTTAGTCATTCCTCTGTATCCAATATCATTCTAGAGACTTGTAAAGCAATATGGGGTTGTTTAACTCCTATTATGTTTAAAGCACAATTTACAAAAAATAACTGGAGAAAAATTGCTACAGGATTTGACACTGAGTGGGACTTTCCACATTGTCTAGGGTGCGCAGACAGTAAACTGATTACCATGGAGGTATAATAAAACTTTTATACCTATTATAATTTTTATGCTTATCAAATCAATTAATTGAAGATTATTTTTAGGCTCCTCCCCATAGCAGCTCATATTTTTATGACCATAAGGGTCACCATAGCATCCACCTTCAAGCTATTGTTGATGCTTACAAGAAATTTATTGTTGTAGATATTGGAGCTGCTGGTCGTCAAAGTGATGGTGGGGTGTTTAGTAATAGTAGTATTGGAAAATTAATGGCCCAAAAAAATTAGATATCCCATCTCCAGAGCCACTTCTCCCAGGTGGCAAACAATTACCTCTTGTATTTCTAGGGGATGAAGCTTTTGGCTTCAGTGAAAATTTGTTAACTCCATATCCTAGAAGCTCTAACTTGGATCTAAAAAAAAAAAGTTCAATTATAGACAATCCCGAGCACGAAGAATAGTTGAGTGTGTTTTTGGAGAAATGACAAGCATCTGGCGGCTTTTGAGAGCACGAACAGAAATATCATTGCCTACGATGATAGAAGCAACAAAAGCCTGTGTTTGCTCACTAAATTTTTTGATTATGTCCAAGGAAGAGGAAAACATAGATCCATCGACTGCCAGTACAGAAACTCCAAAATTGCAGACAGTAGCTGAACATCTCAGTAACAGAGCAAGTTATATTGCTGCAACTAATGTAAGAGACGATTATGCAAACTATTTTATGAACGAAGGGGCAGTAAACTTTCAATGGGTGAAAGCTAATAGTTGTGAATTTTAGTTAAAAATAAACATTGCAAAGGATACTGTACATTTTATGTTATGAATATTAAACTAAATTAAATGTAAAAAAACAGTATTTTAAGGATTTCTTTATTAATAACGAGTTTTTACCGTAATCAGGTACGTACTTTTGTACTTAAGTAATTATTCGAACACATTGTGAATCACAAACTTGTTACATTTTTTTCATTAATTTGATGTATACCTTAAGTCTTAGTACTTTTCTATAAGTAATTAGAGATATCTTTTTCTTATCTGATTCAAAAGAGATAAAACTTAAATCTGCACCTCTAGTCTTGATGCAACTGGTGTTAAACGCAGGATTTCCCCAACCTGGAGCAAAAATCTTTTAACACCGTCCAAGGGTTTATTTTCCTTGAAACAGGATAAGATCTCTGTATCAAAGTCACTGACTTTTTTTTCCAGAATCTGTAATAATATAATAAGGTGTACTTAACTATTTAGAAAACAAATTATAAAAAAAATTACCTATTTTTTCTAGACTTTTTTGCATAAAAACAAGGTATCTCAGGTTCATCGTTGAGTGCTTCCTCTTCGTCCATATTTTCTGATGAGAGAGATTTTTTAGTTGGACTTGTGGTTACTAATGACGTGGATCTAAAATCAAATAAAAATCTTTTTAAATAAGAATTCTTAACAAAAAACTCATCGCATAACACTTTTACTTACGGTGCAGGATCTGAGACTTCGTTCAAAAACTGCATGCATTTATAAAACTTGAAGGACTGCGAAGGGTGCTTTTTTCCAGAAGCAGCTGATCCACTTGGTTTGTAATCAAGAATTTTTTTTCTTGCTTTCACGTATGAATTTCTTAAACTTTTCCAACTTTATTTAGTCTCTTGTACATTGTTGGGATGCAATTCTTTGCAAACATCCAGCCAATGAATATTTTTTTCAGAGCTGTATGTTCTTTTAGATTTATTTTATAATTCCATAGCGGAGGTCTTGTTTTGACAGCTAAAATCAAAGCTTCATCTTGTGTATCTTTATCCATACTACAGTCAGATTCTTTGTTATCACTCATGTTAACGTAGTCAGTCACCTCTGAAGAATTATTTAGAGGGGGAGCTACATACGACTCTAGTACTGCAAAAGATAATTATGACAGTATTTGTTAACAAGTTAAAATTTTTGAAATAGTAACATTGAAATCAGTAAGTGGAAGCCAAATATTCTGCATTTACCTGCAAACAGTTCGTTACTATCATTGGACACAAGTACATAGGCTGAAGTATCAAAGGCATTGAAACATGTGTATGTCCATAAATTATCGTGTCCAGAAAGTTTTTCCTTACTATCTCTACACGTGAAAAACTAAGAAATGAAAGCAAATAACATTTCAGTCTTCTTACTTTGAAATTTAATTTAGAAATAGGTTATGTTTTGATTTTTATTTTTTACAACTATATGTTCAAAATACTCACTTGGGTACTACCACTAGCCATTTTGTGGGTAATTTCATTGATTTTTCACAGACAATTAGATATTTAACCAAGACAATTAGTTATTTAATAATCAGGTATGTAGACGCACTGTATACCAAATGAGACCAGGCGAGATTGACAGTTCAGATTTTCCGCCAACGAGCTTTGACTGGCATTCTCCAGACTGCAGGTATCCCATGTACAGGCACCCTCACTCTCCCTTTACCCCACCCCCTTACCGTACTTCCGATCTCCTCCGCATCACTTAACATCATACATTTTAAATTTTATGAACTTTGTCTTTTTTTTCTGTTAACCAATTCTAAAAAAAAAAAAAAAAAAACTTGTCCTAAAGAGATTTGAACCCTCCACTGTTTGCTCACTAGCCGAGGCCCTTACCTACTTTGCTATGAGTGGTCCCTATGTGAGAAAGTCGATTACTGCATCTTATCTTGTAGTTCTTAACTTATTCGTAGTATAAACTTTTATTTATTTCATATTTATTTATTTGGTTCGATTATGAATTACGTTTATGAATCATTTATTTGGTATTGGTATTTTAACTTCTAAGACTCTTTTTAACTTTTGCCATTTAAGAGACCTTTTAAGCTTTTAGACTTTTATTGCATTTTATTCTTTCACAATTTTTTCAATTGTTATTGTGGGGATTTTTTGACTCAAGAAACGTTTTTCACACATTTACCACGGAAAAAGTTCAGAGAGGTGAGAGGAGCGCAAATGTATGCAGCACCGCTAGCAGTTGTTTTTCTCATGTAGACTTACTTACATGGAAGATTTTATGCATACTTGACCACTTTTTTCTTGTGTTATTGAAAAAATAACTTGCTGATTTATTTTTAAATTGAGCAGGTTTACCAGAAAGTAATCTTTGATACAAACGAATACTTGAAGATATCTACAGATCACATAAATGCGATCTTACGAAATTTTTCTATGAGGTTATATATTCAATGGAGATTTTTTTAGTTGAGCATTTAAAAAATAGTACTTGTAAGCAATCTGCAACTTTTTAGGGGCACTTTTGATGCTATTTCGAATATATCATTGATGTAAATAATACCTGTCCAAAAAATTTACGTGTGATGAATGTTTTGAAGGGACTTTGAAGCGCGCTGTCTGGTACTGGCCCACCAAATACTATTTGTATGGTATTGTGCTATAGTATACTGCTTATTAACTTTAATGTATTAAATATTAAAATATTAATTTAAAAATCATACCCGACCAACGTAGGTTTACTCATTTCCAGTATCATTGTACCACCTTCGTACACACAATTATTCTTCATAGAAGGGAATTTTCACGTCTTGAGCAACTTACTCATACGCAAGTCAAATCGGCTGGAGTGGTAGCATTGTACCGATTTGTGAATTTTTAGTCAAGTACAAGCACATGCACACGTTTTAAACGCAGTACGACAACCTACAAAATCGTAATTCGCATTTAAAAGTATGATACGTATGTAAGTAAATTATAAATGTGTCGAACGACTTATTCACACTTAAGTTAAATCAACAAGAGCGCCAGCATTGTACTTTATAGTAAAGGAATCACAAGTACATGCAAATACGTAGATCATGGCTGCAGTACAATGACCTGGATTTGGCTTAACACATTAAAACATGCACATAACTTAAAATGCACATTCTTGAAAAATCTTTTGTATGTACAACTTTAGTCGTAGATAACCTCTTTTTTAATAATGTTATAAGCGTCAGAGACTACATGTTGCATTTCAGATATTAACTATTTTTGTTACTTAATTCTTTACCAAAAGTTTTAATGTCATCCCTCTTGAAAATATGGCTATTATTCGTTTGATATAAAGGTACGACATAATCAGTTTTAATAAGGCCCAATATTACTTATCTTTAGATGCTTCAAACTTTTTTTGACAGAAAAAAAAAATTTTATCGTTATAAATAAATAATTTATTAACAATTTATAGTAACTGTTATTGTTATTTAAGTGTTGTATGATTGATTTAAACTATATCCTATAACTACAGCACGTGTAGGAAGATAACAAGCTAAAAAAAAAAAATAATAATAATACAATAATCAAAAAAAATAAGACATTATTAATATAAAGTTATAAATCTGAATATTATTAAAAGCTACTCCATATTTAAAAAATCATCAATTTATCTTACGTGATTCCCGAGATATCGTTAATTTTGATGCACGTTTTCATTTTGAACGCGGCCGCTCGGAAATTCCGGGGCAATTATGGGAAGAGTGGGCGTGGCCTACGTCAGTGGCTCGCCACGCCATTGCTTCCACAGAAAATAGCTGCTTTTTTGACGTTTTTGTAAATTGTTGAATAACTCTCGACAAGTACCATGCCATTAGAAAAATGACAATATGTTGAAAAATCAACCACATCCAACTTTTTAGCCAAGGAACCATTTTTTGCTTCTTGCAGCGGTTGGCAAAAGGTTTACAACCAATCTTCCTGAAATTCAGCATGGATGTTAACGGGCACAAGATCTACCTTATATTTAATTTTCAAGTCTTAATATTGAAATGAACGTGAGTTATAGATTTTTTTTAAAACAGTCTAAAAGAGCACTTTTTGGCAAATTGTGAAAAAATGGCTGCGCCAATTTTATTTCCTTAGAGCTCATTTTCTTTGTCTTCAAATTGCGCATCTTTTTCAACCATGCAACTTTTTTGTCCGACTCTCCAGTTTTTTTCTAGACGTGAAAAACCATTTTTGACCACATTTACTATTTTTTTGGGCTGTTAGCGGACACAATTTTAAGTCTTAAACAATTTAGATTTGTTTAGAAACCGAATAACTACCACCATGATTTTTTTTACGCTAATAGCAATTTCCCAAAATTAACCATGGTTTTCTGCTAATTATATCCTACTACTACCTTACATCCTCTTATTTCCGATCAGGGGAGTATACATAACACCACATGCTGACTATACATATGTAGCCAAATCTGGAGGCAAAAGAAGAGATTCGAGTACCAGCGAAACACTCACAGTTGCAGACGCGTAATGAAAGAAAAAAAAAGGAGGAGCGGAAGAGAGCGAGAGAGGCAGTAGCTATACGCTCGCTCCCATCTGTCCCTCTTCCCCTTTCCCACCAAGCTATTTCCCCCTAAGCGCTGTTCTGGAGTACGGACGTACGTTTAACAAAATAGGTTCCCAACCAAGTGCGTCACGAGCAACAGGCAAACAATCACACCGAAGCAGAGAACCCATCAAAACGAGCTGCCATAAATAATAAATTTATATCTTGAATACAGTTTTCAATGATTTTTTAATAGACTCCTTGATTTCTCCTTCTTCGACAATACTATCTAAATCTTGGATAGTCCATTGCCCAGAGACAGAAATAAAAACGATTTAATGTTATGTTTTCCAGTAGAGAAAAAATTGATCATTCCCCTTTAAAATTTTCCCAGGAAAACGGCTTTGTCCAAGTAAACCGTCGACTTTATTTGTTTATTTGAAAATTTATATAAAAAATGCCAGTTTTTTATTTACATTTTTGCTAGTATCGTCCTACAGTGGGAAAAAAGCAGTTTTTTTGTTGAAAAATCTGCCGACACCACAATTTTTTACTTAATTCTCCCATTTTTTTTTAAAAACTCCTTGGATGTCATGCGTTAGTGTGTCGCTGCCACTTTTTCTCAAGAGTCCACCCTCTAACCTCAAAAAATCGGGAAATACAGAAAATACAGATTGAAAAAAAAAGTTCTTTGAAAATTAGTTTTCAGGGGTTTTTAAGGTCTCTGATCATGAATTTATTGTTTTTTTATACAATTTTGAAATGGCAGATACAAAATAGCGGCTAAAAACTAGAAATTCTGATTTATCTTGCGTTTTTTCGTATAAATTACTACAAAAGATGTTTTTCGTCTCTGATTACGAACTTATTTCTCTTATTATGTAACAAGCTTTAGTTTATCACAGCCATTTTTCCTCAAAAGTCAGAACCATAACCTCAATAAATCGGAAAACACAGAAGAAACAGATCAAACGAAAAATGTTATTGTGAAAATGAGTTTCTAGGGGCTTTTCAGATCTCTGATCAAAAATCATTTGTTTCTACATTCAATTTGAAAATGGTGGAGACAACATGGCCCCCAAAAGTTAGAAATGTTGCTTCATTTTGCTTTGCTCTATATAAATTAGTACACAATTTCTTTAATTCAAAAAATACTACATCTCAATCAAAGATGCCTTATGATGTTGGGTGTACAAAAATTTTGAGAAAAATTATTCTAAGCCTGAAAAAAATTAATTTATAAATGTGTCATTCCTTTTTTTCTTTCTGTCATTATCCAACGCACTACAGAAAATGGACAAAAGTATTCCTCTTCAAAATAAAAAATTTCTTTTTCTTTGAAAATAATTGAACTTATTTTTTTTTAACTGTCTAATTTATTTGTACCTATCTATTTTAAAGATGAACTGAATGTGATTAAAGTTTTCACACTTTAAAAATAAAATATTCCATATATAAACTACTTATGAAGACAGTAAAGTAATATAAATTTTTTTTTTTTACTTGACTTAAAATACCTTATACGACCTAGGTTTTCCTGCTGTACATGATTTTTTCTACCAAACATCCTATATTGTAGTAGATACTTTTCATGCACTTTTTTATAATGAACCTCACTGTTTTAAAGAATATTACAAAATTAACGAAAAAGATGTCTTACTTTTTTTTACATGAGTCCTTAATTTTGTAGGCATCACAGAAATTATATTTCAGATATTTCGGAAAGTAAGCAGTCTAGTGCTATACTGTTGTTTTTGCTAAAAAAAAAAAATAATAATAATACAATAATCCAAAAAAATAAGACAATAAAGGTGAAATAAATTTTTTTTGAATAATTGTTAACAGAAATAAATTTTTCGAATTTTTCACTTCATTTTTTGGAAGTTTTTTGAGGTTAGAAAGGATTCGTTATGCGCTCGATTGAAAATAAGCACAGATTTGTGATCAGCGATAAAAAATACAGATAATGAGGCAATAATTAGAATTTTTGAAGGTCCAAAACTATTTTAAATGAGCTAAAATTGCTACGGCAGAGTGATTTTGACTAACTGCAGCCACCATATTGGTCCGATATTTTGAACTGTGGAAAATAGCCAGACGGCAACAGAAAGCCTACTAAGTATGAAACAGTTTGTGTCCATAAAACATTATTAATGACCTATAGAATTTTGGGCAGATCTTTGTTCCGTTTTTAATAAGAACGTCCCACATATAAATTTATATGTAGACACATATAGGTGTATGAGTATTTGTATCTGCTATTCAAAGTTCTAAAATACAAGAGATTCCTTTGTTATTTAAACCAAAAGGAATTTACGTGTGTACCACTTCGTATTGCATATGATATTTTAATTTTTTGGAAACAACATATAATTTGTATTACAAAATCCAAAGTAAAAACTGTCCACTCACTGATTATTGAATAAAAAGTTTAGATTACAACTGCCATTTTGTATGGACTATTTTTAAATATTATACTAAAAGTAATAAGTTAGTAATCAGAAACGAAAAAGATCGTTTGTAGTAATTTATACGAAAAAACGCACAATAAATCTTAATTTCTTGTTTTTCGCCGCTATTTTGTATCTGTCATTTTTAAATTGTATAAACAAACAACAAAATTTTTTATCAGAGACCTTAAAAACCCCTGAGAACTAATTTTCGCTAAAAGATTTTTTTTAATCTGTTTTTTCTGTTTCCCGATTTTTTAAGGTCATTGTTTTGACTTTTGAGGAAAAATAGCTGTGATATACTGAAGCTTGTTACATAATAAAAGAAATAAGTTCGTAATCGGCGACGAAAAATATCGTTTGTAGTAATTTATACGAAAAAGCGCAAGATAAATCAGAATTTCTAGTTTTCGGCCACCGAAATTTGGTATCTGCCATTTCAAAATTGTAGAAACAAACAATAAATTCATGATCACAGACCATAAAAACCCCTGAAAACTAGTTTTCACATGAATTTTTTTTTTTTTTTCTATTTTTTTTGTATTTCCCGATTTTTTGAGGTTAGGGTTTGGACTTTTGAGAAAAAGTGGCAGTGACACACTGAAGCTTGACATCTAAGGA
>NW_019384278.1:1756569-1801736 GCF_000648655.2 Copidosoma floridanum | reverse complement strand
TTTCGCGGCCCCCGGACGCGCCGCGAAGATTCATTAAATACAGGCATACGGGAGGATACATGTAACGAAAGGAAATATATTACGTTCAAAATTAGCACAGACTGAGGAATTAAGGAGAAAAGAGAAACATGCAATATAAAAATAATAATAACAATCATAGTAATAAGAGGAAATGAATAAATAAAGTGTATTATAAAGTGATATTCTATTTTTATTTTCTTTGTTACTCTTTACATGAACGATGTTTAAGAGGTGGGTAAAAAGTGCGTGTGGCTCTATCTAACTAGCGTTAAAACCATGTCAATACAATTATCACATAAAAGTACACTTAGGAGACATATGCAGAATATAGGCATATATTTGTATAAAAAAAAAAACCTTTTTGAGTTACATATTTGTACGGCTGGGAGAAGCATGGAGGAATGGTAAATAAAAATAATGAGGGGTAACCGCAAAAAAAAAATTTTTATCACACTTTTATCGTAGGCCACGAGTTTGCGAACTAGGACAGATCTTCCTCTTTCTTCTTCCTCCCTCCTTCTTCCGCCCGCCGTCAGGGACTATCCTGATCCCGCCATGGTCACTCCCGGATAATAACATCGCCTGTAAACGGCGCACGCAGTCGTCATGAGACAACACTGGATCGGCGATCACGTCCTTGGCGACGAACAGACCGTCTACTGGACCGTCCACCTAAGGTTATTTTTCTTTACAAAAGCATATAACTGGCAACTATGACGAAGTAAATCAACTGATAGCGCACCTGGATTATCGGTCAGCTGTCGAGAGGATAGGAAGCAGCGTCAAACTGCACGTCGACTACCACCACCATGAAGGCCCGGTGGCAAGTACACCCGATAACAATAGTATAAGTCGCCCCGGACTTAAGACTTCGACAGTATTCCTTCAGCACGCAGCCGTCGAATGACGTGCACGCCACCACTTCCTCGTGGTCTTGGAAAACAAGGAGAAACGGTACCCCTAAGGGGCACCGAACCTCACAGGTTCCAACACCTCCACAATATGGGTACCACCGCAAGGGCAAAGAGGCCACGTTGTGAGACCTCCCTTGCTCACACAGAGGCCTCGGTACGCCGAAATAAGCGTACGGATCAACAACGAGCCGTGTACCCAACTAAAACAAATTTTTTCTTAAACTTCAGAAACTCGGGCAACCGCACAAAAATATCAAAAATCGCACTTGCACCAGTCATAGTAAAATTTTTTGCGTTGTGTGGAAACAACAAGGAAGAGTACCGGACAAAATCAGCGAGTACACAACTGGGAGAGTAGCAATGAGAAAAGGAAAACCCAACAGAATCTCTTTGACATTCCCTCCTTAAATTCTGTCACATAAGAAAAGGAAAAGANTATTTAATGATGTATAACAACTTATTTCAATTCTCCCTTATTTAAATTTCAGCTTTTCTTTTATTAAAATTGATAAAGTATAATGCAGATGTATATAAAGATGATACAAAAATTTTTTCGCAATAAAAAACTCAATTGTTAGACCGTTATTGCAAAAAACGTCAGTTTCTTATATCTCAGCTTCAGAGTAAGCTCGAGCATCCTTTTTTTTTTTAATTTGTACTTTTGTTTCACTCATAAAATGCCGTTTGTTGCAAATAAATACATGCAAAATTAATTGAGATATTTGCAATTGTTTTAGTTGCAAAATACAATTTTTCGCACGAAAACGTCAAAATTAACAAAATTAAAATTTTTTTTTTTTTTTTATCATTGATTATATCAAATACAACGTTTCTACGGAAGCGAAGTGTCGATAAACCATAAGTTATGTTTCTAATAACACTTCAAAGTCTTACTTTAGAAAATTAATTAAGAAAAAACTTATAATTATTTTACAATTTTACGAAAAGCTTTTTGTTGAACAACTTAGTACCTATATTTTCTTATGGTTACATTCAAAGTGACAAGATAGTTTTTTTCGTACGTTGATCAAAAGTTCTTTCGTATAAAAAAATTTTTCACGCATTTTTCTGCCCTTAACGTGTTATTAACAATTAATAATGCATTTGGAAAAGTATCTGTTTCATAGGAGACTTGATGACAAAGAGATTGGTGGTCGAAAAATTTTTCTAAGAGCAATAGAAGCGGTGATACAAGCAAAAATGTAAATAAAAAATTGGCATTTTTTATATAAATTGTTAAATTAACAAATGAAGCCGACGGTTGATTTGGACAAAACTATTTTTCCCGTATTCCTGGAAAAATTCTGAAGGGGAACGATCAAATTTCTCTCTACTGGAAAACAGAAGATTAAATAATTCTTTGGGCCATAGACTAGGATCTCAAGCGTCACTTTTTGTGCAGTAGTAACCACTATCCCTTGACCACCACTCTATCACATGTTGAGCAAATTTTTCGACATTTTTATCTCCTCTGGCTTTTAGGAGAAAATGTCTTTTCTTGGTGCCGAAGACACTCTGGACCATAGCTCCTGTCTATTCAGGATTAAAGCCTGCCTTCATCGTCTTAAGTACCTCATCAAAGGTTTATCCTTTTCCAACCTTTACCAGGACTTTTGTCATTGTGTATCGTCCTTTGGCACCTGTATCGCTTCATCCGTGCTATTTCCTTAAAGGCAGTGTTTAGAGATCTTTTCTGCACCTACCAACGGAAATTATATCTTCTCTTTTCCCTGTACGTCAGAAATGCAAAACCGTCCTTCTACTGCGTACTGTAGTACTTTTCTTTGACAATTACCTGTTCTTTTATAACAACAGCTAATTTAAGGTGTTCAAAAGCATTTTTAAGGGCATCCTTGCCAATTTTTGCCATGTTCCCATACTTTTCTTGTATTGCATCGAGCGTCTTTTCAACTTCTCTTGATGCAGACTAAACTTGCTCGACCTCTTGGTTCTACTTTGCTCTTAGATCTGTATTATTCCTTTTTATACAGTCAAGCTCTTCTTCTGTCTGATTGCTAAAGACAGTAAAGTTGGATTCCTCACTCACATTACTGCCAATACTTGAGAGAATTGTTCGTCGTTCCATATCTAATAAAGATCATGGGACATCTAACAGTTATTGCTAGCCCGGAATAACGTCTTTGTGCCCCCCCCCCCCCAGAGTCCGTGGAGATGTAACAGTCATCCGAGCCTTTACTGGATCGAAACTGCCAGCGGATTCCATCTGTAAAGTTACCACCTGGGGTACAAGTTTTGGATTGACGTCTTTCATTTTTGGCATCTTTTTAGTGACTTGTTGATCGGCAAAAGCCAGCACTACCCATTTTTATAAAATAAAGTCTTGGAAAGATTTCAAACCAAGGCCGCAGCCCTCTCTGTTTCTGAAGAAAAGTGCTACTTGCTCGGACCAGTCAGGAGTCGCCACTCTCCCTCACTTCCACCTGCGGAGATTGCCCTGGCGTTATGTAAACCTGTTCCCTGATGAGAAGCAGTCATACAATTCTACGACCAAAGTAGATGACCTACAACGAGCTGGCGTGAACAATGCGCTGAAAGTGCCACCATGAAGCCTTTTTAGTGGTAGTAAGCCCAGATTAGTCAGCTCGCCGCGTCTTTTTTGTTTATGAAGCATGCAGCCATATTAGATGTGCTTACCTAGTATTATCCAAGCCTTACCATCATCCAGCTTCAAACGACACCAGGCCCCCCACGCCAGCTACACAGAAAGATTTGCTGCGCTTGCAGGTCTGAAAACTCTTGAATGTAAACGATTGAATACCATTCTATGTGAGTCAAAATAATAACAACAGATGGACCGTAGAGCATCGAGAATGGGGACATTACAGTTCAGAGTTTGGTACATAAGAGACGAAACTTTGAACTAGTGAGTAAATGCGAGATTTTTAACTGTAGCGTGTTAAACGTTGGCTCGTGAAGGTGACAAGCTTTTTGTAAAGTATTTTTATAATGTATGCAGTATACTGTTGTTGTATGTATATTTGTATATAACGTATATAATTTTGCGTACATTTAAACTGGCTCACAAAAACTTTTGAAACATTATTTTATATTTATTACATAAAACTAGCATACTTTTTCATGAAGATTTATTTTTATGGTTTAATTTTACGAACAATCTTTAGTTCCATTGATATTTCTTCTTTTTTATGAAGACTATATTAATATTATATAATAATGTATGTAGAATAAGAATAAATCAGTGAATCTTGCTATTAGAAATATCACTGATGGTTAATTGACACTTCGTTTCCATAAAATCGTTGTATTTAATATAATCAATGATAAAAAAAAAAATTTTGATTTTTGTCAATTTTGACGTTTTTGTGCAAAAAATTGTATTGTGAAACTTCAACGATTGCAAATATCTCAGTTAATTTTGCACACATTCATTTGCAAACAAACGGTATATCGTATGAGTGATAAAAAAAAACAAATTTTGAAGATAAAAAGAGTGCTCTAGCTTACTCTGAAGCTGATATATATAAAGAATTGATGTTTTTTTCAATAACGGACTAACAATTGAGTTTATTTATTGTGAAAAAACTGCTGTATCATCTTCATGTACATCTGCATAATATTGCTAGAGCACTTTATCAATTTTAATACAGGAAAGCTGAAAAAAAATTTAGAATATCGCATTGTAACAGGTGGCAGCTTAGCGCGCCTATCTGTATCCATCTCTTGCGACTAGGTGGTCGACCGGTTGTAGTGTGCATGGGGAACAACATGGGCTGCGGCTGGTGTTTGAAATTAAATAAAATGTTGTACATAAAGAAACAGTTAAAAACATAGTCTATTGTATAAAACTTTCCAGTTATGTAGTGTTTAAGGCATTGTATACTTAAAAGACATGTTTTTTCTCAACATAGTATATTTTCATTACATGACAGAAAAAAAATTAATACACTGAAACTAAAGTTTCCTATTATTGTAATGCAATGAACACTTTAACGAAGACTTATCAAATTTCTTTCCATTTATTTTCACGGACGAAATACCAGACAGAATGGACGAAGAAACTTATTCCGATCCAATGTAAGAGTTTCTGGTCGATGACGACTGTATGAATGCAATGATAGATGGTACGATAGATAGTGAGATAAATGATAGTTATTGTGGAAATAAATCATTTAAAAAAACTTAATTTTAATATATCAAAAAAATCTGAAATTTAAAGTATACTAAAATTGAATATTTTTTTTTGTACAATCCCCAAAATAGGGACAAACTGTAATACAACGCGGTACCTTCCAAAGGTACAATAAAGGAATACATACACAAATGTCGCAAGATTCGGCAAAAACAACGCTGTAAACATACAGACACGCATGTACTTAACACGCGAAGTGGGAAAATAAAACAGAGTTTTAATAAAAAAAAAAAAAGAAATTCCTAAGGAGTGAGACTATTATGTACCTTATGTTTATAGCATACACATTCACTGTGTAACAAACATAGATGTACATAAGTATAACATTAATATTATATGCAATGATATACCCTGAATGTAAAGACAGAGCCACACTCGCTACTTACCGTAATAACCAGTCAAGCCCTAATACTAGATTGCATTTAATGATTATTAGGAAAATATGTNGATATTTCTTCTTTTTTATGAAGACTATATTAATATTATATAATAATGTATGTAGAATAAGAATAAATCAGTGAATCTATGACCTAATTGATTTATTAACTAATATGATTCAACGCTTATCACGCTACAGTCCAAATCTTGCCTTCATTCACTAGCCCAAAGTTTTACCTCTCAGGTTACAAACTCTGAGCTGTAGCGTCCCCACTCTCGATCCTGCACACTACGCATTCAGTGTAGACAGAAATTCCGCCACCCACAACCCGAAACAACTCGTAAGTTTGCCTGTGTTAGTGTAGTGAGAGTGAAATACTTGTATCAAAGAATGAAACGTAGTAGTAGTAGTAGTTTTTTTTTTTTTTGTGAAGGGAGGGGAAATGCATTGAGGCACACCACAGAGACCGTGGTAGTGTGGGACTCGGTGAATTTTTTTTATTAGACCACACATACCCACTAAACCCCCCCCCCATGCCGCGTGACTTTAGTTCCACCCCAGAACCGCGTTAGCATTAATTCAGGGTGGAGCCACCAGGGAGACCATCGCGTCTCACAGCATTGACGAGCTAACTCGCCACCATTTGCTAGAGGTGCCAATCCTCTTAAGTCCTGAAAAGGACTCGGGGTCCCTGAGGATCAGCACCCTGTCTAGCGCTCACCTAGCAAGCACCACTATAAGCTTGATGCTTTCCCTTGCTGATAGGTAAAAGTACCCAGAGCAGCGTGGGTTCACATTAGCCTGCCTTCCAAATCAACGCCCCTTTGCCTTATTTTCATCCTGATTGGGCCTTTCTCCTAGCCTCTTCTAGTGCTCTTCTAAATGAAGGGCAGCTCCCACTGCCTGCTTCGTGCTTGTTGTCCGTGGTTGGGCAAAGGAAGCACCGTGCTGGGCCTGGACACTCTTTTTCTCGTGGTTTGAGCTTCCACACCGTAAGCAAAGCTTGGATCTGTTTTCTTATTTACAGTTGCCGGAGACGTGTCCATATCCCAGGCATTTGTAACATCTTATTACTTTAATTCTTCTTCGGATTCGGCAGCTTACGAAGCCGACTCGTAACCTGCCTTCCTCCTCTGCTTGTCTGGCAGTTGTTTCGTCCACCGTTATCAACGCCAGACTCTATCCTCTGGCATTTGGTTTTAAGAGAGCTACTTCTGACTCCTGACTCCTAAGTCCAAAAGTCTTAGTGAAAGCCTCTTTCACCTCATCTTTCTCTACAATAGCATCCAGGTCTCTAGTGTCACTTTTTTGTTGCTCATTTTGACAATACCCTGTCTGGCTACCGACTTTCCAATTTGCTTGTGGGATGCAATAGCATTCTTTACACCTTTGGCCTTAATAAGCATGTTTCCTTTTTTTGTAGTGACAACACTTTGGACTGCCACATTAGCCTTATAAGGGTCAAAGTTCGTCTTCATCGTCTTTAGCACGTTTGCAAAGGTCTGCCCTTTGGCCATCTTCACTACTGCTGTTGTTGCCGCATCCACTTTTTTCTTCTGGCTTGTTTTGTTATTCAGGAGAGTCTCTTTTCGTTTGCCACTGCCTGTTTTCTTATTTTTTGGAGACATGGTTTGCTGGCGTTTTTCAGGGCTGTCTGATGGGCTCCTGTTTCTTTTACTTCGTTCTATTTCCTATAGGGCAGTGTTCAGGTTTTTTTTCTGTACATGCCATCAAAAATTATCTCGCCTTTGTTCCCTCCACTTCAGAGATTCAAATGACGCCTTCCAAGAGTTTGCAAGCACTACTTCTTTAAAAAAAAAGCCTTTTCTTATCACCTCTGCCTCTTCAAGGTGTTTAAGCGTGGATTTAAGCCCATTTTTAACAGCGTTTGCTGTGTTACCATACTTATTATTGATTGCTTTTAGCGTCTCTGTAATATCTTTCGTTGCTGATTGGACTTTATCAGTCACTTGTTGTCACTTTACTCTGAGCTCAGCAACATTTTTTTCTAAAGAGGCAAGCTCCTTCTGGGTCTGGTGGCTAAATACTGACACATTGCTGTCCTCGGGGTCGTTATTGCCTATGCTCGACAGGCTTTCTCTTCGTCCTTTGTCTATGAGAAAGGGCCATGGAACATTAAGCAGTCCCTGTTGGCCATAAGATACGTCTTTGTGCTCCCCACCCCAGAATCCGTGGGGCCTGCAACAGTCACCCGGGTTTTTGCCGGATCACAACTGCTGGCAGATTCCCCCAGAGAGGTTACCGCCTCGGGTACAAGTTTTGCATCGACGTTTTTCATATTGGCATATTTTTTAATGTCGAACTGACCCGCGAAGGCCAGCACTACCTTTTTTTCTAAAAATGAAAATTTGGAAAGGGTTAAGACCAGGGTAGCAGCCCTCTGTTACCAGAGAGAACTGCTACTTGCTTGTGCCGGCCAAGAGTCGCCACTCTCCCTCAGTCCCACCCACGGAGACTGCCCTGGTGTTGAGTTACAAGTCTAAGAATGGTGTTTGTGTGTAGTGTATGTATATGTTGGTACACTACAGTCATCCCAGTGAGACGAGCGGCAGGTGTACAGTCCCACGACCGGTGCCAACAACCCGACAATACGAGCTGGCGTAAGGCACTAAGGTGCCGCCATATAGCCTCCTCAGTGCCACCAGGGCTCCAACACAAGTCCGGGAAAAGCCACGCCACCCAGAGCCCGGGACAATCTGTAAGTATACCTGTGTGTTTAGTGGAAGTGTGATGCATGTATCTGAGAAGAATATTATAATCACCGCTTACTTCTATACACGATGGATGCTAGTTTTTGGTTGCCTGCATCAAGCATTGAGGCGGCACCCACGGTGGCAGCAGAAAGTGAAGAACAAGATGAATAAGCAGGGCCGGCCTCTGCATCCACATGGATGAAGACAGAGGGCACTAGTATCCCATCAACACCGCTACAGATACACACGCCAACGCCGCACACGCCTCTCAATCAACGCCCACAACCACCACCACAGAGAGCCACCCTAACTGCCCGCTGCCACCTCATATCTTAAGAGGATGCCCCTATCCGCCACCCGGGGAAGTGCCCGGTATGGAGAAACTTTCCAAAACCTCACCCGGGAGTAGTAGTAGTAGCATTAGCAGTAGCCATAGCAGTAGCAGTAGCAGTACCAGTAGCAGTAGCAGCAGTAGTAGCAGTAGCAGTAAGCTCATCGGGAGAATGCTTTCACCGCCACGCGATGGAGATAGACATGGAACTGACCATCTCTAGAGAGGAACTGTGAGATAATAGTTATCCTCTTCTCACCCTCTTTCTACCCACGGTCTTAGGCTTGGTATCAATTGGTGCGTCTATCTACCAACACTAGCCTGATTCCACTCCTGTTGCCACGTCGTCAATGTCTCTTCCTGCCTGTCCCTGTCACTTTCGTCGCCAGAGACCAGGAATTTCCTTCGCCATTTCAATGCAAGCATCATGACGAGAATTGTTCGTACTATCACCATAACAGCAGCAGAGAAGACCGTGCGGTAAGTACATGTGAACCTTAGGAATTCGATGCGTTACACCGAAGTAAGGTGCTTTTGGACGTCCTGTCTTACCAGTGTATTTGCTCACACCTCTGCACCGTACAGCAGTATTGAGTTAGAGACAGACGCCAGAAACTTTTTGAGATACTGCTCTCAGGTGTCTCACAATCTCTCGAGATGACAGAGAGGGAGATCATGCTGCGGTTACTTGACGCCCTTGGCTTGGACTTCATGCGGCCCCACGTCTTGTACATGCGTCCCTGGGACCCGAGGAAGCGGTCTGGCGGCCCGCTACGGGAAGTATCGTGGACGCCTGTCGAGCCAGTAACTCGCTCAATTATGCTCGAACTCTTGTCCACCCAGGTGAGAGATAAAATCATGTCCTCGGCATATAAACTGGCCAACATTAGGCATGGAGCCATATTCGGTGATAGCGGACAAACTCGGGTCTACTTGCAGGCCTTTTGGCCTAAACCCGTTCACGAACTTTGGCGAAAGTCAGTTTCCGCGGCACAGCAGCTTAACTACGCTCGACCGATAATCTGGGACTATAAAATATACATGCACCAGACAAAAAGATCTGTTTTGGTCCATGTTCAATCGATCGAGACACTCAGCACACTGGCGCCCTATGTTAAACCTCAAGGCACACAGTCCATGGACCAATAGAAACCACTGAACAGGATAAAAGCCTCGTGTGATGATTCACGGCAAAACATAAAAATAGCACACATAAATATAAATCGTCTCCTTACTCACTTTAATATTTTTAAAAACAGGATTACATCTGAACCTTACACAGCAGTGGGAATCACTGAAACCTTTCTCGACGACGACATAGAGAATTACCCGCTTCACATCAACGGCTACAGACTTCATTGTATTCATCGACAAGGAAAGCAGGGTGGTGGAGTTGCCGCTTACATAAGCAATGTATTAAGTTCACGTATACTAGACTGTTCTCTGGCAGCTTTCAACAACGCAGCTTTCATATCTCATTTTAGAGCTAACTCACCCAAAATTGCGCTTCCTCCTGGCCTTCGTCTACAGGCGCCCTGGGGCATGCTACCCAGAGACATTTTTTCCTGAGCTCTCTGAGCATCTGCCCTCCTACGAGTTGGCCGTTATCGCCGGGGATTTCAATATTAACATGCTGAGAGACACCACTGCATCAACCTACATAAAGAATATACTCGACACACACGGCTCACATTTAATAAAATCATCAGCTTCTCATCACGTTCGTACTAAAGAGGGCCAGAGTCACTCTTGGATCGACCTCTTTATCGTCAAAGATCCAGATTATCTATTGCAGTATAAAAGGTCAGGTGTTTCATACGCTGCCGGACACGACTGGACGGAGGTCACGCTTACCATTCTAGCACCCAAATCTCTGAAGAAATCTGTTTTTGCGCGTTCTCTGTCCCATGTAAATAAGGATGGTTTGCTCATAGAATTAGAAAAACGAGTTGCTCCACCTCCCAGCTTAGTACCCTCGGACTGCGTGAATAAGACTGCGGAGTCTCTCACTAGTGCAATTCTCTGCACCTTAGATAAGTTAGCCCCCAGACATCGTGTCAAGATCTCTTCTCGGCATTAGCGATGGATTGATGAGAGCGTTCGAATACTCATTCGGTAAAGAGACCGAGCCTATAGGACCTCCCGCCAATCCGGCCTTGTCATAGATTTTCATCGCTTTCGTTTCCTTCGATTGGCTGTGCGAAATGCCATTGATAGAGCCAGGAACAAATACTTCGCCACATTGTTGAGTTCTTCGCAAGACTCACGAACACTACGGCAGACTTTGCGAGGTATGGGCGTATCAAGGCGAGCCCCAGACTCTCCCATCGCGCTCATTGATAAGGAGATTCTCAACGCATATTACGCTTCGGTTACCATGGGTTGAACGCTTCTATCCTCTAACGATCTTGTGAGAGCCTGCAGTGTTCCTTTGCTAGCTGACAAGCGTGGAGTATTCTTGCTAAAACCGGCTTCTGTCCGTGACGTCCAGGTAGCTCTGTCGAGAATGACCTCAAGCTCTAGCGGAATCGACACCGTCTCCGTCAGGATGATAAAAATGCTGGAACCAAACATCATCTCCCCACTACGCCAACTAATAAACCTATCACTCGAGAAAGGAATTTTCCCTCACGCATGGAAGTCGTCCATAATTCGACCTATTGCCAAACGTCGAGCGTGGTGGTCCCCGCTGGCACAAGGCCGATCGCCGGACTCCCGGAGTTGTCTAAAATACTTGAGAGGATCGTGGACAACCAGATTACTGCACACATGGATGAGTTGAAACTACGTGACCCACACCAGTATGGCTTTCGCAAGGGTCACAGCACCCAGATGGCCCTTATCCAACTCCTTGACGATGTGCGTTGTAATATAGATAAGGGAAACGGCACTGTGGTGGTATTTTTCGATCTTACCAAAGCGTTCGACCTCGTTGACTATGGTACATTACTGACCAATCTCAGACTCATCGGATGCGATGATCTGGTCTTGCATTGGTTCTACTCATACCTTTCCGAAAGAAGACAAGCTACAGTTGATGACGAGGGGGCTCGCTCAAGTTGGTCGAGTGTGCCTTGCGGAGTCGCTCAGGGTAGCATCCTCGGACCTAGACTGTTCTCGATTTTCGTTCGAAATCTCCCCCAAATCCTGAAACACAGCAGAAATACGATTTTCGTGGATGACATTCAAATCTACTGTACAGCACCATATGTACGAATCTTTGAGGCAATAGAAAAAATCAATATGGACATAGAATCAATGTTTGAGTGGGTAGAGTTGAATTACCTTTGCTTCAATCCACCAAAAATAAAAGCGATGGTCATAGGCAGCCATACCTTCGTCTTCCGCTTAGATCGAGCTCATCTCCCAGCTGTGGTTGTGATGGGACATGTCATTAAATTCTAGGAAGTTGTGCGTACCCTGGGTGTATGGCTATCGCATGATCGTTCCTGGACCGCACATAAAAACCACATCACAACAAAAATACGACGTGTTCTCCGCGTTCTCCGCACTCAACGAGGTGCGCTCACCAGAGATCTGCGCAAACATCTAGTGGAGGCTCTGGTCTTCCCTAATATGGATTACGCCTCTGCGATCTACCATGGTCTCGACAACACGAGAGAGCTGCGTCTTCAGCGCCTACTAAATGCTTGTGCGCGCTTTGTTGTGGGCTACATCCCTTACGGTGTCCACATCACTCCTCATCGTCTCGAGCTAGGCTGATTCACACTAAAAAAGAGACGCGAATACCTTATAGCGGAAATGGTTTATGCTCTGCTGGCACACAACAACCCAGAACACATCGTTAAACGCTTCACACGTGTCCAAGATCTAAGCTTACGCCACTCTGCTAGATGCCGACCACAAATCTTCTACCCAGAGAAATGCTCAACAGTATCCCTGGAAAACTCATTCGTGATAAAAGCATCGAACCTCTTGAATGGCCTGCCTCCACCAATGTCCATAATTAACGAGATCGTAAATAACAGAAAGCTAGTTCACGTTGGACTAATGAAACGTGATTGGAACGAATGGGAAATCCAAATTGGACGCCAAAACGCCCTTGAATTATATTCGAGATAGTGTCTCATGTCCAAATGACACACAGTCAAACACCACTACGAAGCCCTGCGACCTTAAGAAAGTTAGCATCAAGCTTCACACCTCAAATGGACCATTAGAGAGACGCCTCACCTTGCCTAATACTTCATATCTTATTATACTCAAATTATAAAATAAAAATCCTAACAAATTATTATCCTACTCTGTATGCATTATTGTACTTTTTTTTTCCTTTTTTTCCATGAATTATTATGTACAAATGGCCAGATGGGGTCCTACTCCTTGGCTCAATAAATATCTACATCTACATCTACATCTCTCTCTCTCTCTCTCCCTCTCGTTTGCTCACACAACTCAGGGCGTCACTTACTGCGCGATACACTCTTTACAACTTTATCTTGACACAGGCCATTTTCTCTAGCGTTCTGGATCTCCTTCCCCTGGCTAGCCTCTCTACGTCCTCTCATTTACTCAGGGTGTACGGAGTCCTCGCACGGCTACAGGTCACGAAGAAGACAGCTGTGGTTCTCTGAAGTTGCGCATCTCAAAAGCGCGTGCATACGCATCTTTACTACTCAGGAGCTAG
Organism: Copidosoma floridanum; assembly: GCF_000648655.2. The sequence goes on along the minus strand of NW_019384278.1, from coordinate 1,788,558 downwards.
CAAAGATGTGATCCACTGTGGGACTACTGGCTTGCATAGATTTTTGCTAATTGCAACGGTCTCACTCACTGTCATTCACACTATTTAGCCTGCTGCTTATTCGTCTTTAATCCTAGCCTATTTATCTTATTCGTCCATACCTTTGTACATTCCCCTCATGCGTCCTGATGCTTATAATTTAACGCTAGTTACATTAGTGCATTTTTTAAATACTAACTACAGTACAATATTAATATTCCTTATTAATATCGGTGATTACAAGCTTCACTTGTTACACTTGGCGCGTTTCATATATCATATATACATAGGTTTATTTAGACACTATAATTCGTCACACCTCTTTGAGTATCCTTATTTTTTAAAATCTTTTTTTCTGTTTTCTCGATAACTGGCATCAACTGCTACTTAGTCGCTGTCTTTTTCCCTCTTGAGTGAAGCCGGAAATCAGACCAAACATACACAATGGAATAAAAAAAAAAAAAAAAACGTTATTACTTATCGTGATTGACTCGAATTCTGGCGCTTGACGCTCTGAGGAGAAAAAGTGATTCCATCACAAATTTCCCCCACTAGAATTGACATTTCCTCTAATGCTCCGGTCTACTTCAAAGTTCGACTCAATCTTTCGCTGAAAAATGTTAAGAATATTCAACTTACCGGGGCCTCAAGACCCTCCGGCATGTCTATCGTTGTTGTGGTTGCTGGTGCCTCAGACGACCTCTCCGTTGGGCATTGATTGAAGATTGTCACCATGGCTTGGTGGTGACAGCGTGTATCCAACGAGATGAGGTAATCGGGGGGGGGGGGTATAACCCTGGAGCTACGGTGAAATAATTCCCCTATCTCTTATTCTATACTTCTACAACCTGTCTACTCTCTCTTCTTGTAATTTTACGGATTGACCTATTAACAGAGCTCGCTGTCGCAATTGTTTATCTGGTGCTTACCCTTCCCCAAGTCTTTATTACGTAACTTTCTCGACGCTATGAGTCCATCATCTGGCACTAAACTTAAAATTTAAAATTAACTCTACCTATACATTAGAATTTTTTTTTATAATTTTTTTTTTTAACTACCTGGGGTCACCTGGCATCTATCTCTGTCTCCTTTTCACCTCCTCCTTCTCCTTCTACAAGAGAATCAACCAGAGCGCCTGGGTTCACGTGGAACTGGGAAGAGTGTGCATATCAGCGATAGTACGCACAAAATCACGTTGCTCTTTCCACTCTCGCTCTGCTTGTGTTCGCGATTTTGCCTTGTGGGGGGTAGACTGTTGTGTGTCCCGGCATCTCCTCCAACTTGGTGCATGTTGGATGGAGGCCTAGCATACACGATTCAAGGGGGTGGGTAGAACTTGAAATTAGTCGTATCATAAGCCCTGGGGTCCTTGTACAAGTACAGGTAGCATTGGTCATACTCCTCTCTTCTCGCAGTCTCCCAAGCCACATATTCGCACAACACCTCGCCCATGTGGTACCTTGGCAGTGGAGGCACAAAATATTCTTTCGGTCTCGGGCCGTAATCTTGTCGCGCTGGAGGGGGGGGGGGGTAAAATATTTTCCTCCTTGCCTCTCTCTAGCCCGTTCCGGATGTTCCTTAGGAGGCTCACCAAATTCTCGTTGGACGTACTCAAGGTATCCTTCACTGCATCGCGGACAGTTGTTGAGGTCTGCCTCTCGGTGACCACAATTTCGAGAAAACCTACGGATGAATGGCGTGGCACAATCTCCTGAGTTATGTCCTCGTCTTCAGCATGCAAAGCAACCGTGAGGCAGAGGGTCTACTCGTCGGTCCACCGCGGCTCTTGTGTATAGGGGTTCATAGGGTCGTTTACCATGAATCTGTTATCAGAAATAGTGAATTCCGAATGGCCGACCTAATATGGTGTCATGTCATATGAAAAAACTCATAAAAATCACAGAACTTCGACAATTAAAAAAAAATTTTTTTTTGAGATTCTTAAGCTAAGTAGCTGAAAATTTATAAAAAATTAACAAATTCAAAATGGTGAAAAGCAATATGGTGATGTAATATAATAAAATTTTTTTTTTTCATATATTGATATATTTTTTTTGAAATTAAAAAGTAATTTACAAATTTTTAGTTTAGAAGTGCAGTATTCAATTTGAGTTAATAAAATATGTATAATTTATTAAATATTACATGAAAAAATTTTCATTGCCTATCTTATATCGATCACAGTCATCTTCATCCATGTCTGTTTCAGAAGCGGAAGAACTGTCATAAGATTGTTCATCTTCTATTCTATTATTTACATTTAGAGGTGCTAGCAAATTAATACAATCTTTAGATAAAGATTTGAGTGGTTTTAAAGGTAATTTTCGGCAACTACATTTTTGTGGATCTGATGCAATCAACAATCGTTTGAAGACATTCTCCATTCTCTTTTAACGATAATGTTTTCTTGCAAAATTTGCGCGATAAATTTTAAAAAATTTATTGCAGGCTTCCTGCGCATCTTGAGACATCTGACCAATATACAACACTAAATATTTTATTATTATTGGGCCATGAATCAAAAGTTTGTGAACTAATGTGGGCACATAATACCACGGATATTTTTGTACAATATCTTTTGCTAATTTGACAGCATACTCGCGGAAATTTTTTTCATGTATACCATGACCAAAGGCGATAGTTTGCAAAATAATATAAAAACGATGTATGATATCTTGATCAATTCCTGTTATTTTTGCAGATGTTTAATAGTTCTCAAAAAAACCTCGAGCCGTATTTCCGTCGTTTGGAGTTCCACTACCGGCTTTTGGTACGTCAACAATTAAGCCTAACTCTTTTTTGAAGGCTGCTTGAATATTACATTTTTTTTTCATCGTGATTCTTTTTCTTATTTTGTTCGAGCTTGCCATTTTCCAATGTCAAATTTGTAAGATAAATGTAATAAAAACTCAAAGCATCGAATCCAACAGTGTAAAAAAGACAGGCCAAATGAGCTTTAATTTTCTGTTCTAACATTTTATCTATATTGTTAAATTGACTAGATGTACAATTACATAAATAGCAACACATCGCGGACCTTAAATCAGTTATCGAGTTACAAACTTTAGTATCTATCATCGTTAACCTTAAATCGTATTTAATAGATACTTCTTTCCCAGAAATAGTAGTAGTTAATGAAATTAAATCTCGTATTTGCCGATCAACATTATTTATTGTTTCTTTTGTTAAATCTACTGATTCTTTAGCACATTCAATTAAAACAGCCGACAATATCTTGTTGACGATGTTCTTGGATTTTTCCACACAACAGTTATTTCTTTTGTCAAAGTATTAGTGGGGAAAAATTGTAGTGGAACTACAGATGTAAAAAAAATACTCTCATCGCTATTGCTGTTCTCGTCAAGCTTTTGTTTGTACGCAGAGTGTCCCGAACTACCATCGCAGCCCCATTTACAAAATATAGTTGAATTTTTCAGTTTATCCTCTGATAAAATTTTCACTACTTCCATTTGAATTGAATAAATACGATCCAATGTATGATTTAATAGAGGTTGTAATTTTACTTCAGCTTTATCTATAGTAAAAGAGAGTTCCGAAGTTGGGTAGCATTGCAATTTTGACTTTTGTAGCTTTTCGTATGAGGGTATCATGTTTGATTTATTTTTCAAATGAGCGTTATGCAACTGTTGGTATTTACTTTGTGAAAACCCAAGTTTAATAAACAGAGATAAGACTTTGTCACTTGTAAAAGAAATATTTGTATTACCCACGGATTCCAAACTTTTTCTATATTTTTTAGCTTTCGTAGAACTACTTTTCGTAATATCATCTACTACCATAGCAAAATCTGTTTTACCTTCAGCCCAAAATTTACTTTTTGCAGAATAAAAAAGTTTGTCTATCGATAATGTTGCTCGTAAATTTTCAGTTTTTCTTCGTTTACTACGATCAGAAGACTCTGAAAAACTTACTCCTGGACGACCTGGGGTAGATTGCTTTGTAACAGATTTTTCTTTCTCTGGTTTGTGTAAATCTACTGATTTTGATAGCCAATCTTGATTTTTCCTTTGGAAATTTTCTTCTGTTCGATTACTATCGTTCCACCTCTTTTTCATCTCGAATATCAATTTTGCTATTTTCATTTGCTCGTCATTTGACAATGTGTACTGACACTTATGCGTTTTCGACATGAAATTTTCTATCATTATATATATATATCCTTGATGTCTTCTTTTATTTCTTTCTTTATTATATTGAACAGTTTTAATCTTGTTATTTCATCTTCCGTTGAAGTAATGGATCCTAAAAAAACAAATAAAACTTTTAAATTAAATATTCACAAAGAATATCTACAGTGAATTCATTTCAAACATGAGGCACTTCTGATCTTATATGTTATTGCAACTTTACATAGGGTATGTGTGTATGTGTGTGTTTATAAGTTTCTAGCCTGGCGCGCGCACGACAAATCAGAAAGTCTTATACATACACACGTGTGCACATGCACATCACAGTTACATTAGGTAGTTCCAGGTGCGTATATACGCCATCTCACTTGCTCATTCTTGTAAATAAATGTACAAAAAAAAACAACGGGCAGCTACGGCCGGCTTATTTTTTTTTGTACATAATAATATTATTAACAACTTTCAATAACTTAGAGAGCAGGATCTATCAAGACAAAAAAGTTTTTACTCGACTATGTAGATAACAAAAAAAATAATAATAATAAAACACAGTCTAGGCATATCTCTTTTTGACAATTTACTATTTAATATTTTATGAGCAAAAATTTTTTTAAGTATTGTACTCACCTTCAGATGTACAATCCATTTTTTTGTTTAAGGTTTACTTGGCAGTAAAAACTTCCACACGTGTTCAATGCAAACGTTTATTAATCGATTTTACCTACGCGTGGCTACACGTGCCATAACGACCACATTCGGACTAAGATTATGGCAGGGATTCGAGGCAAGGGACCTCACTCCGAACAATTTTTGTCTCTTAGGAGACTCCTTTAGCCAACTTGATGATAAAAAAATCCTAACTAAAAACTTTTATTTTAGAGTTTTGGCCGCAGAAAGCGGCCTTCGGCCGCACTGTGCTGTCTTCAACAAGACTTGATCGCGTCCTACTCCTCTTGCTCTATCAAGTCAACAACAGATGCGGTGAGATCAAGAGGGGCAGGTTCCAACCCCAGTGCGCTACCAGTCAGCTGATGTGAAGCCTGGCAAGACTCCTGGATCGCACTTTCGATCATCGATTCAGACATCAACCTGTGCATGATGCGGTGGCGTAAAAACATGCCATATTTCGTACTCGCTTAGTGTCTGGGCGATTAACATATCATCAAAGTCACGGCCGTTATTGATCAATAAGTACTCTGACATCTCCCACAAAAATAAAATTAACTCTTCAAACGCTCGCACCACACCTTTCCCACCCACTTTACACAAAGGCTTTACCTCAATCCATTGCGTAAACAAGTCCTGAAAGACACTCAAGTACTAATGTCCACTTTTGCTCGTCGAAAACTTCATTAGATCAGCCGCTACGACAGCCCCAGTCTTTCAACGATTCGTTTGACGTCTGTGGTACCTTAAATTTCTGGCATAGCTCTCACGCTTTTACAAAATTCTTAACGTCATAATACATGCCTTTCCAATAATACTCGGGTGCTACTCGGTCATAAGTCTTTTCTATACCCATATGCCCACTCGACGGCGCACAGTGCGCATCGGTCATCACCTGCTTTTTCTATTCATCCAGCACTATCAGTCGCCACTTCTCTTCTCAGTGAAAGATCGGGTCTAATAGGGAATCGGCCCGATACCTATATAATTTTCCGTCCTTGACTTGCCAGTCCTTACACTTTATTGGATTTTCCGACACTTCTGGCAACATTTTAAGGTACCACGCATCGCTAATTTCGTCAAACGCCGCTGCTTCTACCTCTTCACCTGATATCCGGGACGGCACATTCGGCACAGATTAACTGCTCCGTTACAATGTATAATTTTAAAATCCCACTGTGACATTTCTAGAGTCCATCTGGCTTATCAACCGATTGGTTTACGCAAATCTTTAATCCATTTAAGTGAGCTGTGATCGGTGATTACGGTGAAATGGTATCCCTCTAAGTGAGGTTTCAATTTTTGAGAGCCAAAATCACAGCTTGATTAAAGGAATTTTCAGCTCTAAATCCTTATCTATAAATTGGCTGTACTATCCGACCATTCCTAAGAAACGGTGAACTGCTTAACGTCCTTTGGCACTGGATAGTGCAAAATGGGCGCCACCTTTTTAGGATCTGGCCTCAAACCTTCGTTATCTAATAGAAAGCTCTAATAAGTCAGTCTCGACGTACAAAACTCGCATTTCTTCTTTTTAAAGACAGCTTCCGTGACTCGTTGCAACAGAAGTTCTAAATATTGTAAATGCTTGAAAAAGTCATCGGTAGCTATTACTACATCGCCCAAGTAACCGATGACTATCAGTTGCAGGTTGAGGCAAAAAAGTGCCTCTATTAGCCTTTGAAAAGTCATTGGTGCGTTTGTCAGTCCGAACGGCATCCAAAGAAAATGCCATAATCCCGATGCTGGCATTGAAACAGCCGTATATTTTCTGCTCGCAGCCTCCATTAGTACTTCAAAATATGCCTGCTTCAAGTCAATTTTTGATAGGTATCTAGCGTTTCTCATCCTGTTCAAAATCGCGTCCATGCTCGGTAATGGGTATATGTTCCGTTTTGTCACCTTATTCAAATCACAAAAATTGATGCAAAATCTATACGTCTCATCCAATTTCCTAATCATCACTGGCGTATGATCAGTAACTTTTATCACATGCGCCGTAAGATTCGTCACGTCAGGCGCTATGCTACTTGACGCTAAAACTCTATCAACTACTATATTAACGCTCGCTCTCTGGTCTACACCTATCTCTGTTATTCCCTCGCACTCCGCATAAAAAGTTTGCTCTGGCTCATCGCTTCCCCCTACAAAAGAGGCCCAAGTCCCTCCACTCACTTGCCATAATATCTCTCCAAACTTAACCTCGATGTTAAAAGCTTGACAAAAATCCATGCCCAAGAGAACGTCCTGATTAATATTGGACACGGCCTTGAAAAATCAAACTTCTCCCGGAGGACCTCTGTCTAGCTGCATTTTAAACACTCCTAATACATTCGTCACTCCCCCCATCAACGTTGCACATCACTGATTTACTGGGTATTAGGTGCCTTTTAAATCGTTCGGCCAACTTTGGCCCGATCAGTGACGACGTTACCCCTGGATCAAACAGGGCCTTATATTCTTGTCCTCCCAATGAAACACGTAGATAGTTTCGATTGTCATCGCTTACCCCAGCGATATTCTCTTCACAAAGCCCTACATGCAAGCTGATGGTATCTCCAATCCTAAAATAACTCTTTTTCTCGGCACTAGTACGCCCAGCTGTTATGACCGATGGGGGAACCATGGATCGAGGGAAAAGTGCGGTGTGACTCGTCTCTGGAAATTGGGCTACTCGTTCATAAGTACTTTTCCTCAACATTTTTTTTACCGCAAGTATCACCTTCCATGGCTCACTGGCTATGAGTTTTATCTCTCGGAATTCTGGCTGTGACTCCCTAAACTTGGACTTTAACCATTCCCATGAAATCTGCTCGTCTTTAACACCTCTCCACGCTTCCTTTTGTTTTCTACCTCTACGGGACATCTTTTATTAATTAATTGGCGTCAGCCATTTGTTCTTTCTGACACTTAATACACCACGCCAATTTCCTAAGCTCTCACTACACGTCGCGTTATCTGATGGCACAACTCGCTTCACCCTCCCCTCTAATTTCGCAGTATCTGGCTTTTATATGTTCTCATCACCTTTCTCCATAAACAACACACGTATGTCACCGAAATCTACACTGTCTAACTCTCTGATTCTCTACCTATTAATTTATTCTCTATCTCAGCTGCAAGTTTCCCAGACTCTCGCGAAGTTTCTCACACACGCTGCAAATTTTAAATGCCACGCCTCGAAAGCCGCAAACCTGGAAGAAAACATTAGTGCTGGGCTTAGCGCCTCCAACAGCACCTTCGACTTCCGGTGGCTTATTCAGGCACCAACGCGACCTATTTCCTTTCTGTTAGTACGCCTAACACACACTTTCGGGACATTGGGCCTTTTGATACCCATTCCCACTGCACGAAAAGCATGCCCCCATGAAGTTCTCAGGCTGGGTGTTACCGCTTGCTTGATCTTCAGGCAGACACTGGGATGGCTGCGGCTGCGGCCTACCATAGTCAGTCATCTGGGGCACTCTCGAGATACAATACGCTCTTCCTCCCTACAGGAATGGCCATTGTGCCCCACTCCAAACAGGCGCTACTGATTCGGGTGCTACGCTTGCTTGCGTTACTTGTATGGTGGTTGCATATGATGGATGCATTACCAGTGGACTCACAAGGCTTGAAGTCTAAAGAGTTCGGATCTGAGCTGGCGCGGGAGGTGATGGGGCAGCGGTATTTGGCTTTTCAGGCCTTTTGCCTTGACTTTTCTTTTTACCGGCGTTTTTATCCTGAGACTGCTTTGCACTGCCGTGACCGCCTCGGAGTTCTCCTCTGTGACTTCGGCTAAAATAGCCTTCGTTGTGGAGCTAATGAACGCGGTACTGGGCACGTGCATCTTTTCCGGTGGCAGAGGTGGCACATACTTGCTGCCTAAATCCGTCTGTCGTTACCACCGTTGTCTGTATTCCTGGATATCGTCCAGTGACAGTATGAGCTGGCCACTCATTGAATACCGATACCTTCCGATAGTTTGAAAGTAAGTTTTGATACGTGGTTTCAGTGACAGTCTTGGCTGACAGCGGCTTGGTAAACCGTGACACTATATACCTCACGCTTGTTATATAGTCATAAACCTTTTTCCCCTTTCTGGATACGCGAACGTAAGTCATCTAGCAGATCTTTGCGGTCGTACTCCAATAAACTGTCGCTGATTAAAATCTTACTCACTTACCCCTACGCTCACGCGACAATTCTCTAGGCGCTCGAGAAAGTCTTCAGAACTCTCGTTTCTATTTTCTGCGGAAAACTGGAGCTTTCAACTCTGGAGAGTTTTGGCAGCACGAATCTCTCTGTCTCATTTTGCTCCGTTATGGCACTACGTCGTGCGTTACGCTTGCGGATGCGTTGGCACGCAAACTCGACTTCACTGTTGCTGTTAGTATTCGAGTATTTTCCTGAAATACACGATGTAGTTTGAGGGCGTTGAGCAGTTCGAAGGTCGTTACTTTGTCTCTTGACTTGCATAGCCTTACTTTCATTCTCTCTTTTTCTTAGGTCTCTATCGCTATCTCGCTCTCCCCAGTCCCTTCCTGATCTTATCCAGTCAGGTAAGAAAGTTGGATGAGTGGACTTGAAGTGATGGCCTTCAGGGTAGGAAAATAGTGCTTGGACCTAGTAAACCTTGCATCAGCCTGACGCACCAGGGCGATACTGGGCGCTCTTGCCTCCCGTATTCGTACGCGGTACCCTGGCATTTTGGTATGTACCCCACCGTAAAGGAACAATAATTCACTCATCATTTCGACGTGGTGCTAGGCCATGCGATTTCCCCGAATATTATTCATTTCCCTTGACCTCACGGGTTACGTAGCTTTTGTTATCTTTATTCTTGAAACGCGAGTCTGCCTATGATCGACCCGAGTCACGAGAGGAATACCTTATTCTATTGGTTTGGGAAAAGATTCGGTGGTAATCTTGGTTGTTACCTTCCGATTCTTACGCCCTCATCGCTGAGTTGCGTAAATCGGTAGTTGATTGAGCATACGTCTCGTTCAAGCGCTGGTCGCTCAGATCACCCCTCTTAACTGTACCAACAGGCGGGCTCGACAACTAATTTATCCACTCTATGGCCGTTTGGTATAGTTGTCGGCTGTGGTCTGGGATTACCAGTTGGGGGCGACAACCTTTGTTAGGTAGAGTAAGAAAAATCGGTTTACTAAATCTCAACGCAGGGGACTTCCTACGACTTGGTGCTAGTTTCTCTATTGGTCTCATTTCCAGAAAGTGATTGATTCTAAAACGCGGTCTTCTAAATTTGTAAGTTTGATGCGTACTTTGATCCACAGTCTTCTCACTTGCTACTCCGGCCTTTGGATCGAATCCAGCCAGCTATGGTTTCCCCAGATAGCAAAATTTTCTCGCGGTTGAATAAACTGAAAGCGCCTAAGTCGATATACCCCAAATCTACGGCAGGTACTTGTCCGGTGGAGTGGAGATTTATCGGAATCTGGGGGACTAATCCCAGCCTCCGAGGCAGAAATGACATGGACATGATTGGTGACGTATATGCCGTTGACGTAGTAACTGTCGTTGGCACTGAAATAGGATGCGACCGTGACAGAAAGTTAAACGCATCAACGGGCGTGAGGCACGCCGATCTTCTTACAGTCTAGGCCATACTTGACCAAACTGGGAAGCTCACATCTAAACTCTTGGTGGATGATCGCAATACCCCACATTCCAGTTCCCCTTTACTGTCCCTGTTGTAGAAGGATGCCACACCCATTTTATTTTTACTCGTGTTCGCTCTGGCACTACGCTCCCGTGGTCCCTTCGGTGTCTCGTCCTCGAAACAAGATTTCACATCCAGCGTATCAACTTTTTCCCCCACGTATCTAGCTGCGTCGGTCTCAAAGCATGGTGTCAATGGATTATCGAGCTAAATTTCTAACATCTGATGACGTAACAATCGATCACGCAGAGCCAACACGACTCCCCTCGAACTCAACCCTCGATTACGAAGCTGTTGGATCACAACTTCCAATGGCATCTTGAGTAATTCTCTCCAAAACAGTCTCTGTTCTCGCGTCCACGCTGCATGTCTTATCCAATCGTCCTGAGATCGCGTCTTTACCAGTACAACGTTTTGTGGGTGCCCCATTTAGCACTTCTTAATCTTAATACACTCACGACAAAAAGTTACTCCAGGTATTACTTATTTCTTGCAACTATACGTTACAAGACCTTATTTCTCTTTTTATTCCTGGAATGCACTTCCTAGCTCAACGCAGAAATTCAAGAAAAGAAAGATTAGCACTTGAAAAGAAAAGTAAAATTAGATATGAGAGAGATTTATTAGAAAACAAATTAAAATCAAACAAAAGTTTTAACGTAAAAATTTTTAAAGATAACTCACGTTAGGCAGTTCTCTCCACACTGAAAGAAAATCATGCATTTAATTAACCGCTACAGATGATCCACAGCAATGGCCACTCTTGATGTCGACACTAGCAGTAGCAGTTTAGAAAAACTCTTCTCGGCCCCTGGAATAATTTCCAACTCATAGACTATACTGGTCAAATCTGCTTCTCTTATACTTATACCCAACGCCAACTGACCTGCAACCGTCAACACTCCTAAAAACCTGTAAGTTACTAGCGGTTTCAAAAAAAAATCGAACGTTGCACTGGCTAAGCGAATTTTTCGACCCTTGTTACCAGCGCAATCTCGCGTACTCCAAGTATTTATTTTATTAATTTGACTAAGCACTCACACACGTTTATTTCCTTGGTTGCTTCACGACAAACACTCCCCACAAGGGATGCCGCTTTGTGAGGAAGCGTTTTTTGGCTCTGCGGCGTGAAGGTGCGTAATACAGAGCCATCCTGATCACCTCAGACAAAGAAAATTACACGTACTTTTTTAACTTACTTATAACCCTTGGTGCTACCTCGCATAGCTTGGCTCTGCTGTCCCTACACTTGAAATTTACATGCAAAAGGGGGCTCCGTCACAGGTGGCTGATCGGGAGCCAGCTGCTCCTGGGAAAAATAAAACAACTCGCAAAATAATATTCCAGTACACAAAATTCTCAGTATAACGTATGGTTTATTTCACCAACACAATACTAATGAATACACAGGAGATCACTGGGCGCCATCCAACGCTATGCAACGCTTTGTCCCCCAGTCCACATACGAGCTGACAGCTTACGTAATTTACTATTCTGGTGAATCTCTCTACTTGGAAAAACTCTCGTAGACTACGTGGTTCTCTTACGCTTTCTATACTGGATAAACCTTTACACAGACACAATCTCTCTGACTCTCTCTGACTCTCTCTCTCTTTCTCTCTCTCTCGTTCATTGACTTTCCTGCTACGGCTCTATGACAAAGTCCCGGATACCTTAACCACGAGTCCCTCGAATATTTTCTCCGTAGGCTTTGGCCTCGCGACTCACTCTCTCCCTCTCTCTCTCTCTCTCTCGTTTTCTCATACAACTCAGGGCGTCACTACGCGCTACACTCTTTACAACTTTACCTCGACACGGGCCATTTTCTCTAGAGTTCTGGATCTCCTTTCCCTGGCTAGCCTCACTACGTCCTTTCGCTTACTGAGGTTGTACGGAGTTGTCACACGGCCACGGGTCCTGGATGTTGTACCAAAGAAGATAGCTGTGATTCTCTGAAGTTGCGTATTTTAGTCTGAAAGCGCGTGCATACGTATCATTACTGCTCGGGAGCTATCGAAGAAATGACTCATTGCGGGACCACTGACTTGCGTAGATTTTCGCTAATTGCATCGGTCTCACTCACTCTCATTCACACTTTCTAGCCTGCTGCTGATTCGTCCTCAATCCTAGCCTATTAACCTCACAAGTCCATACCTTTGTACATCCCCCTTGTGCAACGCTTATAGTTTAACGATCGTTACATTAGTGCATTTTTTTAAATACTAAGTACAATACAATGTTAACATTACCAATGAATGTTGGTAATTACAAGCCTTTTTTATTTTTTCTGCTAGTAAGCCACTGTCTCTGTCCCTCTCGAGTAAAGCTGAAAATCAGACCAAACACACACAATGACATCAGAAAAAAATTGTTATTACTTTTTGTGATTGACTCTAATTCTGGCGCTTGAAGCTTTGAGGGAAAAAAGAGACTCTGCCACATTCAAGTTATCGAAGTAATACCCGAAAGTCTTTGATATGTCGAGTACACTTAAACCAACGTATGTTGGCTTTTACGCGTTGATTTCTGTACGTGCTAGCAGATTAGCCACAAGATTTTCTGCAAAAATAGAGTGACTGTGGAAGTTTGATCAGGCTATGAGTGTTTCGGCGCTGTAGCATCCTTGTCACAATTTAACGAACTTAACATCTACTCGTTTTCGTTCGTTCTCTATGGTCTGACCATATACAGCGTTATTCATGAGTTAAAAGAAAAGCTTTTCAAACTTATTTTTATTCTGCTTCCTTTTCTCCATGTTGAGATTAACGTATGGCTAAAGTCATGAACTTTCCCTAAAGCGTAAGACCTAAAAATTTTTCTTAAGCATCAGTTCATGTGTGAAAGCTTGCTTCAATGCTTTGTAATATGACATATCGCCCTTTATCATACAACGTCGTCTCGAGCTTCTGCTGCTTGGAGTTAAGTAGAGCGATATGCTGTCGAAAGTAAGCCAAATTTTTGGGCTCATCATGGATAGCTACTGGACCGTCAAATTTACCTCCAATAAAGCTACTGCATACTCTAGATGTACCTCTAGTACGTAGCCATAACAGTCATTACCCTCACAAACATAACCATTACCTAATACATCAGAGAAGATTAATTATGGGATGTGGTTGATCCAGTGAAAGTCATATCTTGATAATGCCTATGTCATTGTCCATTTTTACAAGTTACTTGCATCAAAGAATATTAGATATTTATTTTTGGCGTCTGGGACATAACCTTCTTTCATGTACTTGTTGTTTGCCTTAGCAAAACGATTGCAGCACTAGTTCGCACTTTTTTTAATACCATTTCTTACAAAAAAAAGCATATCTATACCTGTAAGCAGTTCTAATTCAACTTAGGTGAGCTTCAGAATGGTGTCCTACATCTGACCAGTCACGGTGTAATAATACGCAGGACTTTACTCGTATGCTGCCAAGTATGTGAGGCGAAAGTTCTCAAAGACATCAAGTCAAGAACAAAAGTACTTCCCCAGTGTTTGAATTCCAATTGTTTTTTAAACGTTTTGCGCATGCTCATAGTCTGGATCAAAAATTTAATTATCGTTTAGGGTGCTGTAAAATTTCACTTTCGACGGCAGCACTCTTTCTCTTAGCTTCTACAGAATTAACATAGTTGTAAGGGAATACTCCCTTTCTCAGCAAAAGTCTCATCTACTCCTCACTGTAAACACGTTGGAATTCACTGCTGGTGATATCACACTTAATCAGATATGATGCTTATTTTTTCAAGGGGATAGGCATGAATCGAAACGAATCGAGTAATCGAAAATTAATGTCACTGCCCTTCATGTGCTTCGCGATTGAAATGTACTTCTCTTTGTTTTCGGTAATAAGGTTGATTCTTCTGTCAAAAAATTTTCTTTTGGGTAACTTTTTGATAATAAAGTGTGAGTCATAGCCTGTTAGATTGTGAAATATCACTGCAATGAACCTTGAATGCAGACAGTGAATGTTGTAACTTTCGTGAGTAGCACAGTTGAATTTTTCAGTTAGATGACAATTATAATTTTTTTTAAATTAGTCACCACAAATGTGGCAAGTCTCAGCTTTTCTTAACTCACCCCCTTCTGCATTAGTCAAGTTCATTGGCTTTGCATATTCATATAACTATTACAGATATTCTGTGATAGCTTTCAGTTCTCGAGTGACCAACTCTGCTGGAGTCTCCGTATTATCATCTTCTCTTTGAAAACTCGTATAAGATTATTTGCTATTGTCATGCTTTATGCTTTATGCTTTTGAAATGCACGTAAATGATTTTCTGTAGGCTCAAGTAACCACTCGGCGTCCGCATAGATGACGTAAGTAACTTGTTAAGAAAATTGAAGTACTTACACTTAAAATGTTGTTTCCTTCATTTGGTAACTTCATCAGGAACTTGTTCGTGTTAGCACAATCAAGTTTATGTGTCTTAAACTTATCTTTGGAGTACGAAAAATGCAAATATCTGTCACATACAAAATATTTTATTTTTTTGTTGATATCTGATCCATTTCCAGTCTTGAGAGATTTTTATCTATAGGTAGTGGTTTCTTATTTCTAAAACATTCTGAGCTTTTTTTTTTTTTTCTCATCTTCATCGATGTAAAAATTTGTAGAAAAAGTGAATAAAAACAAATATCCTATTTGAACAGTTTTGGAAATCAATAACCACCCATCGATTTAATCCTATATTTAGGAGTTGCCATTGTTAAGTATAACCATGTAAAATGTCAAGATTATGATCCTCATAATTGTGGTCATTTATGCTTAAAACTTCTCTCAAAAAGTATATAAGATAATGTCGTAGAGCAACATCATTCATCCTCTTTTAAGCAGTCATGGAAGAAACGTTAGCGCTAAGTTTGTCTGGAACTTCTTCTGTATTAAAAGTACAATATTCTCCACTTATCAAGTTGATATCAAAACACAACTATCTTTTTTGCTTAGTCGAACTCCTATTATTTAATTAGGTTTCAAATGTTGATAGAGGTAATGATAGATTCTACGTGGCTAATCAAGTGGTTGTTTTTTCTACAGGAAGCTACGAAATTTGAGAGTTATTTTTAGTGGACGTATTACAGTCTAACGATATAACTATTGATATCAAACCTTACAATAACACATTTCGTAGTGTAATCACTTGTAGTCATACAATCGATCTTGGACCAAAAGATTCTATAGGCCGTCACTTAGGTTTCACTGAATGTATTCTTAAAGACAGTACAACCCACAGCTCAGATTCATTTGTAGCTATTCTCAAAAATAATGCGCTCAGAGATGTATGTAATATTACTACTGGAACCTATGTAAAGGGAGAAAAAGCTTATAACATTCATGAATTTCTCTAGCTGTACCACTAGATTATAAGATCATTAAAGTACTATCTTCAATAATTTACTTACTTATTTTTGGATGCATCATCGAATACACACCACTGGTCATTGTCAATCAAGGCGGTAATTTAGTCAACTTCCATAGAGAAGCCCACAAAGTCAAAGCATATCTCGACAGTTAAAAAGTCCAATCAGTTGGAAAAGCCACATTACGTTACACTAGCTTTCCAAACAAATTGAAAGAATGAAAGAGCTGCTAGTGCCAGTAAGTTACATCACTGTAACATAAGAAATGTGATACTCTGTTTAAATTCAAAATATTATCCTTATTGTGATCTTAATCTCCATATTACAAACAATCAGTATGCACTGATTGTTTGACATGTATGTCCATTTTTAAAATTTATATGACAGTAAAAATATCGCACCTTTGTGAAACAGATATCATTTTTTGAACATCACGCCTTTGATTGTGGTTCGTGCATCGGTCCAAGCAAAATGAGTCATTGACAAATCCTCCAGTAGATGTGTGTTTCAGATAATTATTTTATTTTTTGTTTAAATTAACCGCCTTTTCAGATTAGTTATCCCACATGCAGAATTGCTTAATTAAGTAGTCTCTGCGATGCCACCAAAAAACCATGCTTTTGAGAGGAAAATTAATTTTGTCTAGTCTAGTTGCAAATTAACTACCTCTGTGTAATAAATTAAATAAGAAATTGTTTAGTACAGTGCAACTTCTAAGTCTGTACAACTAGTTAACGAAAGCTGCCTGTAAGCTGTCTGAGTACTGTAAGCATGTATCGAAAGAAATGTAGTTTATGAGCCAATAAAAGTGTGTATTTTTTGTTTTTTTTTGGTTAGCTTTGACCCTGCGTCTAATTTAAGATTTTCTTAAACACATTTATAAAACAAATTGAATCTTCAAATGCCTGCTGCGACAGCATCTTGAAGTTGTATTCTTTATTTACGTTGAAGGCACCTTTCAATTTCCACTTGTTACGTTTATCTGACTAAGTATCTTATTATGAGCACAAAAACTTATTTTTGCTATAATAAAAAAGTGAAATCTGAATCGTTTGTTATAATACTTACCTTACAAATATCTGCTGCTTCTTCTTAGCTTTCTAATTAATTCCATTAATATGCGTTCGTAATTTAAATTTCATGCTAATTTTTCCACTAATACATCAGCCTACTACTTGAGTCTACACGATTGTATTATTCAATACAGTCCAATGAGTAAAGACGTTAAGAAAATCATGTAAAGCTATAAAAGCTATGCGCTTGGCCCTACCAACGTTATTTGTCTTTCAACTGTCAAAAAGAAAGGTCCAAGCAGCAGCTAGAGCAAAAAAGAAAAAAAAGAGTGCAAGCGAAGACAAAAAGAGTGGGATAATAAAATCTGAGTCGGTAAAAAAAAAACCAGAAAAAAAATTTATCAAAAAAGATAAGAAAAACTGTTAAATCATTTAATCGGCATGTCGCATGAACCAATAAAATGCAAATTTACCGGAAACTTGAAGTATCAAAAACTTTCTACCAAGGATAATGATGAGAAAAAATCTTGACTCCTTATCTTAACAGAAAACTTTTCACGTAATAAATTATCGTTTCCTCAACATGATGGTTATAAGCGATTTTAATTGACAGGTTACATAATTAATATCATGATGGTGAGGTGTAAGGCTATAAAGACTAATGCATAATTTTGCTACCATCATTTATCTATTTACTGTCATGGGACATGGTCAGAGCGCAGAAAAAAAAGAGTTCAATAGAAAATACAAAGAGTGTGAGAATTTCATCGACAGCTTTGTTAAGTGGACTGAACAGGGGAAAAACAAATCAGAAAAAAGTAATAAAAAAAATGATCCATTGTGGTAGGAAAGTATTTAAAAGTAAGATAGTGTTGATGTCTTCACTTTAGTTACACGAACCTAACGCAGACTCAATACGATAATTTTCTTTTCACTCAACGCAACCACGCTCTGCTACCAAATTATGTTGACGTCTCCACTAATTTATTTATTAGTGAACGAGACGGTGTTATGACAAATAACTTTGGTTGCGTGAAGGGATAAATAAAACAAAGAATCAGAAAGTATAATAAAGTGACGGTAACAACTTATTTATGACTTGAACAATTAGTACTTTCTTTTCTCTTGAATCAGTTAGAAATAACAATACAACGTGCTTGGCCCCTTACTTCCTCAATTCACTTTTACTATAAATAAGGTTAAAATACCTGTTTCGAATTGGCTTTCTGTTTTCTTTTTCGCCTGTAAACTATGTATATACGACAGTGACGATTTGCTTCAATGTGCTGGCGCGTGGCTCTTGTGCTTCTCGATGTGGCCGACGGCTTGATTTGGCGATGATCAACGGCGTCGAACGATAAGATGCAGTGACTTCAGAACGAAGAGTTCCTTGGCTGGTGTCAAGCTCGTCGAGATGCAATTTGAACTTGAAGGAAAAGACTGTCTCGCCAAGACGAAGATAATGCTCCGATGAACACTGTATAGACGAAGCACCAAGAGCAGCCAGGCCGCACATCTGCTTGCTTCACTGGCCCATACTGAACTAGACTGTCACTGTCTCACCACGTAAAACTATGCCCTGATATCTCTCTTATTTTTTCTACCACTGGCAATATTTCGACAAGCCGAGAAACCATCCACTCAATACACTGAGCGACACCCATACACACACATTAATTCTTACCTCTTCCCACAATACAACAAGGACGCAAAATAATCAAGATAAACATCACACACATCCCAACACACCGCCCACCTTGGTGCGACCAAGCAATAATTAATAAAATTAAATCTTCTTGTTTGGATAAAAGGCTACGATTAAAAAATCATTCGAAAATTCAATGTGAATATGCGAATTATATAATGCATAAAAATATATTTAATTAAACAAAATTGTACATCGTAAGGATAAACTCATCAATATATAATTTATTATCATGAACCGAGCTTAAAATAACTTTAATTATAACAATGAATCTCAACTCTCAACTGCAATGAAAGTCAAATAATTACTGAGAAAATGAGTATATTTATACAAGATTACTTTAAAAAATTAAAATCTCTTATAAGTAAATTAGCACACATAATTCTCTATTATAATGTTTAATCCTAATTTCCATTTTTTTAGAAAAACATTACTACTCACTCATTGCTCTTGTTTTAAAACTCTATATAGTACAATTTAAAGCGCACACGACTAATTTCTCAGATTCAGTCACTTACACGACCGACAAGAAGTCAACACGACAAAAAAGGAAGAACACTCTCATTAATCCATCCTTATCTAGAAAATGGTGATAAACGTAACGAGCACGAGTTGGTTAGGAGGGAGCGATTTTTAAAAAGGCAATTTATTTTCTGAGCAAAAGAATGACGCTAGCAATACGGGAAATTGCCGCTCAGGCCACTCGCCAAGACAATGCCATAAAAAGTTACCATTTTTTCCATGGACACTAACCTTACTACGCCAACGAAATAACAAAGCAACAACTCTCCTCACAGTTAACCATATTAACAACCATAGAGACTACACAATTTACTACTGCACAATATGCTCTTTGCAACGCATCACAAAAGCCATGCAGACTCCAGTCATCAGACACTGAAACCCCCAGTGGACGAGCAATCCTAATCTCACTTGAGAATGTCAACGAAGAAGGAAAACTCGACCAGCAAGACCTTACCTCGCCAGTAAGCTCCTTACCTCAATCCAGCTTTTCAAACCATAAGTCCAGCATGAGAATTTTAGAAACGATGATCACAGGAGCTAAAAATCCAAGAGGATCATATAATCGAGCCATCTTCGACATAACGACCCTCTTAGTCACCCGTGTTGATGATTCGGAGAGCTCTAACCCAAAGAGAAATTCATCTACGCGAGGAGTCCACATTAATCCCAGCGTTGAGACCGTTTTTTCTTGCTCAACTAGAACCTCAGCCTCATAGATCCTCTCTAAACCATCAAGTTACTCCTTTGTATGAGAGGCCAGATGTGAATTGCCAAAAATTGCGCAGGAGTAGTGCCGTACATGACTGTCAGCAACGGGAAGGGCTTTATCTCCAGAGGATGTGCTGCCACTTACGATCCTCAGCATGCGCGAGAATCTGACGAAACATCTTAACGATGTCCGTTAAAAACACACATCGATAAAAACGCCAACCAATTATCGAAGCAGAAATATCAACCTACAATTTGGGTCCCGAGTAAAGAAGATCATTAAGTAAACGACCATTGGCATACTTCTGGGAAGCGTTGGAGATAACTCTAATCTTACGAGTAGGGTCATTACAAAAAACTGTAGAATGAGGTAAGTAACATTGAGCTAGTTTCATCTCTAGTGAAGGCATTGTCATTAACTGATCTAATTCCTTATACTTAATCATAAATTTGGCTTAGGCAGCCTCAAGTTACTTAGATTTTGACCTACACTTCTCCAAATGCGTCAAACATGCGAAAGAAATTTCTTTGGAATTGCATAACGAATCACGAGAACGAATAGATTAATGAACAACAAAACGACCTGAACTATCACGAGTAGTAGTTTCCCTGAAGTAGTTTTTGCAATATTCATCTTCAGTTGACAATATGGACTTGCAAGGAACCTCCTTAATCTCCCAAAATTTAGAAATCAGAAATTTCAATCGATCAATGACTTAAACGTGACAAGCTTGAGTAGACGATAACTGCTTAGTGAGATTCGGAACAGACCCGATCAGAACCTACCCAAAGGCAGTGAGCTGAGGTACAGGAGAATCAGAAGGCCCGTTTCGAAGCCTTTCTTGGAGAATGTCAGCATACACATAAGTGCCTAGAATCGCGTTGATACTATCAGGCAGTGAATACCTTTCATCCGTCAAATGCAGACCACTCAAATATTGACTATTCAGTATCTCCACCATTCTTGAGGGAAGCAAGCTAGATAATTTGATTAATACAGTAAACTGACATTTAATTGAAAAATTGGGGTCGAATCCCAAAGCCAATACTGTAGAAGCTTCCTTTGAAGCCTGTGTGCGAATTGCCGAGCCTACTCCAGAAATCGATATCAAAACCGTACGATAAGGGAGCAACAAACACGAAGCAATGCGATCAGACAAAAATGACCGCTTAGCAGTAGGGTTAATGAGCGCTCGAGTTATTGACGACTCACCATCCTGATTACGAATGGTTATACTGGCAGTGACCAACAGCACCCAACTTCCAATGGACGTGGTAAAACGAGGGCAGATCCATCTGAATAAACTGTCTCCCCACCAAGTGCCGAGCTCGATGGACCTGTCTGAGCCTGATGGGCCGCAGTCTCCGAAGAAACATGTCCCGAGTCAGCTCAGCCCTGCATGTGTCGTAAGTAGTGTTAACGTTTTCCGCTATGATTACAACTCCGCTTCAAGAGACAGTTGGCCATGCGGTGACCCTTAACTAGGCACGTTAAACAAAGCTGTGTTTTTTTACAAAACTTAAAACACAATGGTAAATCTAATACTCGAAGCTCATTACACATATATAAATTACGATTATTTTTACAGCATACACATAATGCATTAGAATGTTTACGACCTATATGAGTGACAATAGCCCAAGAGTATGGTTTTCCTGTAGAAGTTGCACATGGTTGACTTTGCGCACGCGATTCAATTTGAGGCCTTGACTGAGAGTGGTCTATAGATCGAATTGTACGCTATAGAAATGAAATTTATTTTGTATAGTTCGAAAATTCTTTTCGGTTTTCCTGTGACACGTTCCAGGACTCTTTCGTATCTGAATCGAGCTTACGAACCACACAATAAACTACAAAATGGTTACACTGATCAATAAGCCAGTCTTAATCAACGAGAGCCTGCACAGTTTCCTCAGCAAAATGAACTACCCTTTAAAGATCTTCAACATTACGAACGCGAACTTCAGGCAACTAAATCAACCTCTCCAAATGAGTAGCAAGATGAAGTGGCCTATTATCATAACGCTTCAGCAAGCACTCTCATGCGACATCATAATTAGCCTCGATGACTGTCAGATCCTTTAATCGTTGGACGACAGCGCCTTGCACTGAATTTAACAAATGCAGTAATTTTGCAACGCCCGAAATACGTGACTGAACCCTTCTAGCAGCCTCGAAGCGCTGCTTAAAATTCTCCCAATCCTCTTGGTAACCAGAAAATGTGGGTAACAACAATGCTGGCAACGCAGAATTTACCGTATTGCTCGAAAGTACTGGAGCATTACTCATTGGAACCGATGAACAGTGTTAAGCAATTTAATTTTTGCCTCTGTAGTAGCACGTGGCTCAATATATGCGGACTCTACGTACGAATAAAAGTCCTTTTTGAATTTATGATTTTCGAGAAGTGATTCATCGTCTTATATGGCATAATGTTCTATAACAAACGTTGACCAATACTGCTCCAACAATCTAACTTAAGATTCAAAATATTTAATAGTTTGTTTAGCAGTACTGACCTTCTCAAATGTGTTGCACGAAAAATTCAAAATTAAATTTACCCACTTCACTTGCTTAGTCATTTCCTTTTCAGCCACTGTGCTATTCAATAATATTTTTGAGTCTCAGAAATGCAAAAGAATTGACATTAAAACAACTATTTCAAGTTAAACAAATGTTAAATAAACGTGCTCGAAATACAACAATATGTACAGCGCAAGTACAACGCAAGAGTCAAAGTTGCAAGTCGAAGAACGATATCAACACAGGACACAATTATTTCAAATTTAGCGTATGCCATGAGAAAGGAAGTGATAGAATACAACGATATGTATAACGCAAATATAAGCGAAACGACAACAAATACGTAAACTTCGGTTGAGCCAGCAGATATACGTAGCTATTTAACATAGTCAACGAACTCCTATCAGTTCACAATAGTAGTTGACCTTGGCTAGGTGGAAGCCTCATATTGACAAGTTCTCCGTCGTCAAAATGTAAACACGCTGTAGATATGACGGCGATGTCAAATATGACTGATCGGTCTCGCCTCCCATCTTTGTTGTGAAACAGTGTTTGATTTTTATGTCGTGTAAGCCAAAGGTTGACAAGACGACTTCTCTCAACGCAACAGCAAACGAACGAAGAAGCAATCAATGGCGTCCAGCGATCCAAAGTACCTGCTGTTTTGAATTCTACTTTAGTTACACGAACCTAACGCAGACTCAATACGATGATTTTCTTTTCCTTCAACACAACCACGTTCTTCTAATAAATTATGTTGACGTCTCCACTTATTAATTTATAAGTAAACGAGATGGAGCAACGACGAATAACTTTGGTTGCGTGCAAGAATAAATAAAACAAAGAATCAGAAAGTACAATGAACTAACTGTAACAATTTATGGATGACTTGAACAATTAGTACTTTCTTTTCTCTTGAATCAGTTAAAAATAACAAAACAATGTGCTTGACCGCTCGCTTTCTTAATTCACACTTACAATAAATAAGGTTAAAATACCTGTTTCAAATAGGCCTTATGTTTTCTTTTTCCTTTCTAAACTATCTACATACAACAGTGACGATTTCCTTCAATGTGCTGGCACGCAGCTCTTGTGTTTCTCGATGTGGCCGATGGCTTGACTCGGTGATGATCAACGGCGTCTAACGATAAGATGCAGCGACTTCAGAACGAAGAGTTCCTCGGCTGGTGTCAAGCTCGTCAAGATGCAGTCCAACCTTGAAGGAAAAGACTGTCTTGCCAAGACGAAGATGATGCTCTGATGAGCACTGTATATGCCAAGCACCAAGAGCAGCCAGGCCGCACATCTGCTTGCTTCACTGGCCCATACTGAACTAGACTGTCGCTGCCTCACCACGTAAAACTATGCCCTGGTATCTCTCTTATTTTTTCTACCACTGGCAATATTCCGACAAACCGAGAAACCATCCACTCAATACACTGAGCGACACCCATACACACACATACATTCGCACCTCTCCCTGCAACACAACAAGGACGCAAACTAATCAAGATAAACATTACACACATTCCTACAGGTAGTGAAAAAGTTACAAGTAATTAATTAACAAACTAGTAGGTATGGTATGATTTAAACAGGCTGTCAATAGTTAAGTTCTCAATGCAAGGAAAGTGCATGTGTTGGACCATTGAGATAACAATGGTTTCGGAGATTCAAATTCTAGTTTAACAATATTACAGATTTCAGCTATCCTCTGACTGATAAAATAAAACTGGCGGCTATTCGCCCCCATCGTAATAGGGCGTACAAAGCCAACTATGCACATCATAACTTTAGACTGTACAAAAAGTTTATCCTAGATTCACCTGAGTCCAAGGAATAGATGTTACCATTGCTTTTAGTAATTAATCGTTTTATTTAATATTTTTTAATTTACAAACGCCATCTGAAATTTAATAGGCAAACTAAGATATTTTTTTGCTACGCTTGTTTTGGGCAAGATTCAAGGGTTATACTTCACAGATAAGAAGGTCTGGTTGAGGCTCTTATCAATCGTGCTGCTAAGTCAACGTTCAAAATTTCATTAGATAACCGTACAGGTGTAAAAAAATTCATCTTTCATTTATTTTTAAGTCCCCTTAAAGTCATTAAGTAGTATTCATTAAGCTATCTTTCAGTTATTTTTAAGACAGTGACACATGTTGCTAAAGTCATTTTCAAGTAATCTTCAAGACATTCACCCTTTATGTAGATAAGTCAGTGCTGCACTATGCTACCATCTTTCGGACATATCTGTATTAGTACAGGTACCTTTTAACTCTCTAGTAATACAGTCAGTAGCGTACCTGTCTATTACTCTGGAGACAGAGATCCAAATCCCATTGAGGGCAAGAGAATCTTCATTCTAAAATTTATTTTCTGAATATCTCGATAAAATAAAAATAATTTTAAATTACGTTTAAAAATACGCGTTCATTTAAATCTAAAAAAATTATTTGTAAAAACATATTTTAAAACTTGCGCCTGTTCTGATGGTCCGACTTAATGTAAGGATATTGGGCTTGGGCACTATTTCAGCAGCCATGAGCACAAGAGCAGGGCGCGCACACGACTGGATACGTCAGCCGTAGGTCCTACGGGCACAAGAATGGGGTGAGAAAATGGGCGGATACGACGGTCATGGGCGCTACGAGCACAATAGAGGGACGAGCACACGAGAGTTCGCGGCAGCCATGGGGACAGTTTGTATTCGTAGCCTGTGGGGTGGGCTTGGAGTGAGGCCAGGCGGGAAGGTGGCCCCGTACTAGTATTAGTGGTGTGGCCTAGAACCCGCTTTGTTTACCTACCTACACACATTATTAGGTTACACGACTGTGATGTAAATAATTATTTGGCTTTTTAGTCGGAGATGAAAGGTTTTTTTTTAAGTTTCTTGACTATGACTGGTGGGTGAACATATTAAATTCTAATTTACTCTAAGATTTCAGCTCAGTTTATTAATAAATATTTACTAAAATAATTAAATACCACGTTAATTTTAATTACTTTTGACAACGCTTAGTCTGCATTTCTGGGATACAACTTATGCGTTTTGTATGAAAAATATGATTGATAATTTACAATGCAATATTTTTTATAATGACTGTGTTTAATGCGGAAGAAAGCAAATCGTCGTATTAAATGACTTAAGCTTTTAATTAATAACTTGCTGAACATACTTAATTTAATTACCGACGAGAACTAGTTAGTGTTTTCGTTCAGTAAACCTATATATCGTTTGAAATTAGAATGTTTTCTTAAAATTCTTCCAAAAAACCAAAGCTTCTTATTATAAGACTTCAAATATTTGTAGTAAAACTGACTTGCTAAAATTTAAAAGATTCTTATACAGTTTAAAACTATGATGGTACATAAACTAATTCTCTTGCTGCGAAAATCTTAAGTATTTATTGTAATTATAAAGCTCTTGTGTAGCTAAAAAATTTGCATGTACATCTTAAAATCGATTGAAAAATCTTGAGATCTTACCATCATACTGCATTATTTATTTTAAGATTAGAATTATGTTTTCTAGACAGTTTTCCTTGAAAATTATCCAAAATTTGAGGTACACTTTTTTCCAAAAAATACAGTTTCTCAAAATTTATTTCTATGATACCTTTATCATGATGTTTTTTTATTTGTGTAATTTTCTTACTTATGGACAAATGTTGTACAGTTGAGTTTCAAAGATCTAGAGTAAATAAATATATTAAGGAAGACACCCTTAAAGTAGAATAACAACATCGTAAAATATAAATAATACCTTAAAACTTTTGATATACGGTAGATCATTTATCTAAAGTTACAGTGTTAGTGTTTTTGGCATGTGCAATTTAGACAAGTATTAAAGCATATAGGTAAGTGGGAGAGGGTCATAGATATTATGGTATTTTTTTAAACAATACCCCTGCCTCTCTTAGAACTATCTTCTGAGTCGTGCATATCCAAAATATTGATAGCGAGATTTTAGATGTATGCTCCTTCATACATTGAGAATCTTAAAGTGTACTCCATGTTTTACGATATAGCCACATTGTACTTCCATTTTCAGAATCAATTTCGTTTCGTGTGGATCATATAATTACTTTTCTAGGGAGGAGACGTGATCCATTGCAATTGCGGTGACAGCTGCGAAACGCTAAATTTGTCGCTCTAGCATTTTTGATTAAGCATTGTTAACATCTAAGCAAGTATTTTACTATTGAAGATAACAGTTGATATTATAAACTCTCATTCTCTCATTTTCCTTTTCTCTCTCCCCTCTCCTCCCTACTCTTCTCTTTCTAGTAAAGGCTCGTTGATTACGCTTGTATTATTTTAAAGCTACTACTTTTTTTGGCCTGGCTTGCTTACTTATACCTTTGTCGGAGATTTTGTGAGGTATGCCACTACTCATAGCCTGGATGAGAATACATATGAAAATTGTATAATAAAAGAAAGCGATTATGTTAAAATACGATTAAACTTATTAAATAAGCACTGTTAATGTAATTGATAAAGTTTTTAGGATTGACAAAAGCTATACTTAAAATTATACTGTAATTCAACCATTCTACGTTTGATGTAATTATATACTTTATCCTGCTTTTCTCTATATAAATTACAGATAATTATTATTTAAGATATTAAAAAAGTTTTAATGTGTTAACTATGTTTTTGCCATACGGACTACATTTCCTTGGCTAAATAAATGGTGTTTCAAGCCAAGTCTATACACTACATTATGCTGTTAATCCGAAGGTCGTACGTTAATTTTTGTGACTCTAGAATCATATCAGAAAAAAGATATTTACTATTCTTCATATTATTTTAGACTGATAATCAATAAGCTTGTAGTTGGCTCATTTGACCAGTAGTCAGTGTTTTGAGAAAGTACAAAAAATCAGTTTGGTATTTTTATGATAAAGCAAACGCCGCGCGCCAGCTTGGTTTACACTTACTGTGTGTATAAACTCCCAGCTATCACATACATGTATTTCATACAGAAGAATATATATATTTCATACAGAAGAAAATTACAATTGCAACTCTCAAATTGTGCTACGATCTTATTCATGTTACTTGTTTTTCTAAAACCTACTATATATAAGGTTACTAGTTACTTGTTATGAAGTAAGAAATTTCTAGAGGAAAATAGCCAAACTTAATATTAAAATTTTTTTACATCTAAGGAAATAAATAGTTAACTAATTTTCTCAATTCTGCAATACGTACACACGCACACTTGGAGGACAAAAAACGACTTTGGTACTACTCCATCTCTTTTTTTCTGCATCTCTATCAATATTTAAACACTATGCCTTCAATACCACTCTTAATTTTTTCGCGTTTACTACCTATCTCGCAAAATTTCTTACCGTACTCTGCTCTCTCGTAGTCTTCACCAGTACTCTATATTCTAATGCCAATTTGTATGCTGTCACTGAAGTCTAAAGATCCAATGGAAGTAGTGAACACACTCAACTTATTAATATTAATTTAATATTAGGACACCTAAGACTTTTTTTCTATTCTATTTGCCAGCTATTTTAGCAATGCCTGCAAACCTCTAACGCACATCAGTTTGACTTTACATCATACTTTTAGTTACGACAAGCAATCTTATATTTTCTTTAAAAAAATAACGGAGACCCTACCAATACTGCCATTTAGGATAGTAATGCTATCTAAAGCATATTAAAATATCTTAAGCTAAAGTGGTGATTTTCTATGATAAGAAATACTTTTAAATGATAGCACATAAGCAAGAGTAATAATAATCTTTTATGAAACTAAAGACCAAGCGTATAGTTCTTAAAGTTAAACTAGTTTTAAATCAACATTGTCTAGGGTAATAAAAACAGGTATTTTTGTATAATCTGATGCATATTCAAACACTTATTATTTCGTTGTGTTATTATTATAAGAAATTGATCCAATAATAAATTCATCCCCGTTAAAAAAATTTGTAGCTTGCTACCACTCCACATCATGTTTAGCGGGTTCTCTAACACACGCTGGTTATATGTCTATTAGAGTACCGTAAACTATAAATCTAAACGAATAAACTAGTAAAGTTTCTATGGTTATGTTATTATTACAATGATAAAAGCATACAATTATAAAATATTAGAAGTTGTACGTTTATTTTAAATCGGTAAGAGAGCTAAAATGATCCTGTAAATATTACGTATAAGTAAGATGCACTCAATAATAATAAGATATGTTTAAAATTCTCATTTCAGGCAGTATATTCTCGTGTTGCAAGAGTTTGTAAATATGATAGAGGTGGGCCACACCGCTTTCGTAATAGATGGACATCTTTTTTAAAATCTCGTCTTAATTGTTCTCTGACTGGAGATTTTCCATTTTACTTCAATGAAATACGTAAGTTACATGAATAATTAGTTTTTTACTGAGTAGTACTCTGGTAGTTATAAATAACTAATTACCATCTTAAAAAAATATATTATTAAAAGTATACATGATGGACCACATGTATTTTGTCGTTACTCACTCAAAAATTTAAACATTACTCATTATTAAAAAACAAATGCATTTTTCAGAATATAATTATCAGTAATATATAGCTAGTACAGTCCACACAAATATAACTTTTTAAGATAGTTAGTTATGTAAGAGTATGATTTTTAGTAAGTTTACCTATTTTACTCTATTTTAGTTTTTTTAAGTATTGTGTACGTACAGTATGAACTAGTAAAATTGTAATAAAAAATTGTTCCATCAATGCTTATTATCTAAAATTTCATGATTCTTTCAAGTACTATTTTGTTGCAATAACAATAAATTTTGTTTAAAAATCGTCAGTTTATAATCCCCAAAGAAATAAATAAAAGACCAAAATTAAATAGACTTGCACTAGTCAGGGCTAAAGTTGGGCTTTACAGACAAAACATTAAAAATAGATTTTCGGTAAACCTTAAATATACTTTTGGTAAAGTCATAAAGAAAACTAGCAGAGGTTTTGGTGGAAAAAACAGTGATATTAGGTTCTCAGAATCAAATGAGTCCAAGTTCAAATCTTGGTCAAATTGAGTATCTTTTTCTATTACTTTATTTATAACTGATTGGCAGTTATTTGTCTTGTATGTATCTGTTTTAATACAGAGCAGATAATTCATAAATATAGTGATCACTGCCATTTTAATACAATTTTATTTCTCAAGGTAATCTGAAATAATCAACTGCACTTTGTAAGCCGCTAGTACAGCTCACTACTAGATGTACTGAAATAAATATAGAGCTGCAATTTTGTCACGTAAGACAAACAATAAATAATTAGTTAAATATTTGTGGACTCAGGAGCTAAAAACTATTAATGTGCTCCAAATGTTGACTGCTATGATATCATTTAATTATTTAAGATCATTGTTTGCTCTTTTATAAGGTAAGCCTATATAATGGGCAAAGAATCACTGACTGAAATGTAAATAATTTTTATAACTCATAGCTTTTTCCTTTCTGGATATCTGCTACCGCAATAAAAACAATTTTAATAATACGCACTTGAGACAAACTACATGGTTTTGACACATGAGAAATCGTATGGAAATGGTTTCAAACCCTAACGTGAACGTAATTAAATCAAGTTTGAAATCCATGTATAGATATCTCTTATTACTTTTCATGTGGAGAAACAATGTAGTTTTTTTCATGCAAGCGGAGAAGAGTTTTTCATGGAAAACATCTAATAAAGTACTACGATAGTAATATACCAGAAAACAAAGATTTTAACTTTAATTTTGGGCTCACGATAAAAATAATTTACATTTAATATTCATAACCCAGCTGACTACGATAAGAATACTGAAAACGCTCCAAAAATACTAATAGATTGTAAAAATGACATTTTTTTAAACAAACGCCTTTTTCTTGTGAATGGAGACACTAAGCAATAAACGGCTTATACCAATCAGTCAAGTGTCAAAAATTCTATAAGAAACAACTGTTAACTCGAGCTTAATAAGTACAAACTCTCGAAATAAACTGTAACAACAAATACGTGCATAACGGACTGCAACTAAGGAGAATAGCATACAGCCAGTTCTCACCATGCTATCTGCCTGAGCGCAAATAAATTTCGACCAATGAGAACTCATGCAATCTGTGACTGCTAAATTGCAAATACCTTCAAGTTACTGCAGTACCGATTTCGACACGTCTTGGTCTAAAATACGTACTGTTCCATTTCAAAACAAATACAGACTGTAAGAAAGCAAACGCCAGCAGCGCTCGTGTCAAAGTTGGTACAACCACCGTTCAGTGCCTAAGATAGTTGTGTATTAATAAGAATGGGACCGCTCAGGTTCAAAGTTTGAAATGTCAGGGGCCAAACCTTGGGCTAGTGAGAGACAAGTATAGCTTGAACTCTTTAGCGTCAAAAGTTGGCTATAGTAAAGCCGAAGAATGTATCATATACCCGTACACAAGTTGTTAGTAATTATATATATCTTACTATAGTATATAGTTGTTTAATGTTGGGCAGTCTCAATTCCACTCCCACGTCCCCCCGCGTCCCCTCACAAAAAAAAACTTTGTTATAAATAGCTCCCCAACAAAACAAAATTAACTTTGTTCGTTTTATGCGTGATGCGTGACGACGTAGCGGAAAAATTAGGCAGTCTCACATTTAGTTCATGCCCTATGCCCCCTAACATCATTACTACGTACCACACATCGTTATCAGTCTATTTTTCCAGTATGAGACAAATAGACACACTTTACACTTAAAAAATATTTATGCAGAAAATTCTATCATTTATTAATTGAACGTATAAGTTATCTTAACTTATTAAATTAAATTCATATATGTAGAATACAACCAAATATATTTATTTTTACGAACTGTAATACTTAATAGTTTATATTTAATAGGTTAAAAGTGTAGGCCACGTTATACTTTTTTTGTTTGTATTATTTGAGTACTATGTAATTTCCAATGATCGAAGCATATATTTTTATAACATGATAAAAATAAATGCATCATCTAAAAATTTATATAACATTAATAATGTAAGCCATGGAAGTTTACTGAATGTCGAAGGATTTTCCACTAAAATTTTTAGAAAATAATACATTTCTTTATGTTCAAAGTTTTTACCAGAATTTCACAAGAATTCAGATTTACTTTTGATTTAAAAAAAAAAACATGAACACTTTATATTTTACATACATGGCCTCTATTTATTGACTATATACCTATATACATGGCCTCTCTTTCTACTGTTTGTGCGTGGTGAAAATCGTAACGTATAATAAATATAAACGTAAAAAGTTTTAATTGACGTAATTAATTATAATAATAATACAATATAAAAAATAAGTCATAATAGATTTTAACCAATGGACCCCGAAGGAAGCCACCAGGGGTTTTGTTAAAGTCTAAGCATTATTATTCAAGAACGGGGGGTTGGCGCATGAAGCGCGTAGGGGGCGAAGCTTTACTAGTGTGTATATATATATACACACACTATATATATGCGTGTATGCGTGTGTATAGATGTGTCTGTGTGTGTTTGCGCGAGCGCGCGCAGAGGTTACTTATATGGAGAATCACATGTATGTAAGGGTAATTATGAGGACAAGAGTGAGATTATGTGGACGTCCGCGCGCACACACACACACACACACACACACACACACACACACATATATATATATA
>NW_019384278.1:1708207-1748052 GCF_000648655.2 Copidosoma floridanum | reverse complement strand
ATTTAATAAAAAAAATTATTTAAACTATAGTTTTACTTAAACAATAAAAATGAAACAATTGTAATTTTGAATAATTTGCATTATATTTTGATTTTTGAGCTTATGGCAGCATCAGATTTATACATCTTAGAGTTAAATAGTTCAAGATGTTCATCGGAAATTTTAAAATTTAACGCATTAATGTTGCGAACTGGAAACCAACTGCAAACAAAACAAATCACGGTTAGCAAACCTATCTCCATTTTGTTCCGCTTCTTTGGTTTTGTTTCCGTGACAATTGAAAAAACTGTTTCCGGTTCTGTATTAGAGTGTGACAATGATAGTACAGCTTCAATTAACGTTTTTAAATATGGAAAAAAAGTCTGAAGATCTTGAACTATGCCGGAATTTTTTTTCTAAAATTTGGTATTTAAGGCTTCCTTAGGCTCAAGAAAATTAAGTGTTTCAAGCAATTTTTTGTTTTTAAAATAATTTTTTTGAATCTCATTAGAAGCGATTACGTAAAAATTCAAGCAATTGTTTCGGAAGTCCATAGCGTCTTGCTCTGGAAGAGACTTTAAAATAGAATTGCAAGCATCACCCACAGCAATATCGCTTAAAGACTTAAAATCTTTATTGTTTACCTTATAATTAATTTTTTTCTGTAATTCTCCTACTGCTGTGTCATCGAGAAAGTTAGAGGCCATGAATATTAAAATTTTTGAACACGAATGCCAAAGTTGGTGAATAACTTGTTTTTTTGTTTGAAACGATGCATTAAATTTATTGCAATGAATTAATGTGAAGTGCAAAAAATGTAAGTAAGCAATACCTATGTCATCACTTAATAAGGAATTAATATACTGAGGTGAGTTTTTCTTTTTCTCAGCAGTAGGATTCTCAGTAGATTCGAGAAAGTAAAATGCTCTGAAAGCTGTCAAGTTATCTAAGACGCGATCAATACAGTTAAAAAGTGAAAGCCACCTTGTATTAACTAACTTAAAAATTTTTTTTGTCGAAACGTCGTCAAAAATTTAAAAATCTTTAAAATTCTCGGATCTCTTGGAACTATTACAAAAATATCTCGCCATTGACTGCAGCAAAGTTTGGCACTCTGAAGGTATGTTCGCTCAACCTTTTTTCGCGACCAAAGCCGATAAGTGACAAATGCATGGAAGTAAAATAACATGGGAAACTTTTTTCGTAAATAAGTAAAAAAAGAATTCTTGAAGCCAGTCATAATGCTAGCATTATCGCACGCCATACTTGTAATGTTGTCGAAAGGAATTCCATTTTTAGTAAAAAAAATTTTCGAAAGCTTCAAAAAGTTCTTTAGCACCACACTGTTTTGCGTTTAATTCTAATAAACTTAATAGGTGAGTTACGACTTTACTGGTTAATGGATTTAAATATTCAACGACAATGCACAGTATTTTTTTTAGAGATTTATCCGTTGACTCATCTACTAAAATTAAGAAGCGTTGATTTTTTTAAATGGCAAGAACTCTTTGAAACTCGCAAACGCTCAAAACATTTTTAATTAAACAGGGACACTTTTCCCTTTTCATGTCCATTCGCTCATCAACCTTCGGTTTTTTACAGAGCTCTTGTATAAAAGGGATCAAGTGATTCACAAATTAGATAGGCAAGTTATTTTTTGCTACGAAAAGTCCAGTTTTTAATTCAAACTCTTTAACCTAAGTATCAATATCTTCCACTGGTGGAAGAACAGGCAGAACGTTTTTTTCTTTCACGGCATTTACGTTACTTAAATGTTTTACAGACACACCGTGCTTAACCAAATCTTGCCTGTTACAGCACGTGATATTAACGCAGCAAAAAGAACAACGAGCTGGTTTTTCATCGTTCAATGTATCGTGCAAAAGCCAATCTCGAAATAATGGATCCAGCAACCAAGCCAAAACAAAAATACAAACTCTCCTTGCTTTTTTCGGTGGGATGATATTATTGCTTATTTTTGATTTCCGTTCGGAAGCGGTATTAGACGACATGATAAAAGTTGTATGGCTATAATATTAAAAAAAGAAACTCGAACACAAACAAAACTAATTTTTATCAGTAGTTAAGCCAACTTCCGTACGAACAAACGCAAGTTCTTATACTATGTTTGAAGTCAGCAGTTAATTACCTGCGTCCTAAGCATGCGACAGAGTATAAGTACACTTGCAACATCAAAAATAAACTTAAAACTGCACTAATTTTATTATTTAACTGTCATATCTACGATAAAAGTACGCTAACTCACTGTACACCGACCTGTTTCCTCCGAAGGCACGCGCAGAAGGACAGTTGACAGTTTGACACTGTTGTCTGCGTCTTTGCAAAAGTACAATATAGGTATAGTTAATACCATAACTAGCTGTAGAATTAAAACAAACACCAGCAAACACGTGTCTTATTTTCGAGCACGCGAGTACGTTGCTTCTGCGCTGCCATCGTTTTAGCATGTGCTTATTTTTTGAGCGTGAAAATAAAATTTTTCTTATCCTGTGTGTCAATTATTTTCCGAATCGTACGAGTTTCACTAAGACTTTTTCTTGTATGGTCTCAACCTCAATTGGCTGATAAACTTTTATAATTAGGCAGACCTATATTTCCACTAATTCAAAATAAGCGTTGACATATCTTCGTCAATAAAACACATCAATTGAAAAAAATCTCCTACATACATACAATTAAACTTCGTTCTAATAAAAATTCTTCTGTTCGCTTTGTTTACTTTTTTAAAAATTGATTCCAACATTTTATTAGTGGAATAGGCCTACTGGGGATACCACTAGAGGAAAAAATTACAGATATAATTTCTTATCTAATTTTGCGTCAGATAACAGACACATCGATACATATATTACTGATCGATTGTATCTTTCTGCAGTTCCATTTAACTAATGCAAATATGGAGGGCATACATCTATAATAATACCTTTATGCTTTGCGAATTCATAAATACTGTTGTTTAGTAATTCTTTCTCATAATTACATCTTAACCTTTTTACTCTTTTCCCTGACAAGTTTTCTAATTTATTTATGTAATCTAGTAAGCAATTATAAGTTTGATTCTTAAACTTCATTATGTATGCTTTAGCAATTTTACTGTACTCGTCAACAATAATTAAAAATTATTTATCTCCATCATAACTATCACTATAAGGCCCGTTAAAATTTACATGTACGATTTCTAAGACACAACTTGCTCTACATCTATCGTTATGAAATTTAATACTCTGCATTTAATTTTGAAAATAAATTCCACATTTTAAATAGCAATTCTCTAAATTATTACGCAGATCTTTAACTAACTTTTTTTACGCAATATACTCAAATAATCAAAATTAACATGGCCTAGCATTCTATGATATTTTTCTTTTGACTTATATTATATGTTACATCATAAGCCATTTTTTTGATCTACTATGCGGAAAATCTTGTATATATCATCTATTTTATGTACTGTTGTAAGCAATTCATTCTTTTTATTTAATATTTTTGCAATATTGTTTTTCATAATAGTTTTATTATGATTCGTTATTGTACCAACGCTTATTAGATTTTTATCCATTTTTTCAACGGTTTTTTATGTGGACTTCTTCAACCTTATCATTTAGTTAAAATAATAGATTTATACTTTATATTTTTGTAGCTTTTAAAGTTTTCCATCGCCTATTTCAACATTGATTGTATTTTGTAAATTTATATATTCGAAAAAATAATTTAAGTTGTTAATGTTATGATCAGTACAACCACTATCCATAATCCATTTAATTTTATTACTACAATTATTCGTTTTGCAATCGGCAAGATTTTGATTCTAATTAATACTTAAATTGTTATCTGGAATTTCACAAAATCAGTATTTGTTAGTACTTTGATTTTCGCTATCGCTTCTACCATAATTGGCACTGTTATCTTGATAATGCTGTTGTTGCCAATGTTGATTCTTCCACTGTTAATATTTACCATGACCACGCTGTGCTCTGCCATGGCCGCTGTTATTGTTGTGAAAGTTTTGCTGCTGTTGGTTTCCGAACTAACCTCGTCTGCCTCCTTGGTGTTGATTGCTTCTTCCTCTGTTTATATTTAAAACACCAGTCCACGATTTTCTTGATGTGTTTTGTCGTTAATTATAGTTATTATTATAACATAAATGTTGAAAATGCCCTGGTGTACCACACTTATAACAGTTTTTTTTTCTTTTCCACTTCAAACACACTTAAATTACCACTATTATATTTATTTTTGTATGTTTGATCTTTTATCCCGTACATTTTAATTTAATTTTTAACATATTTAACTGCTTGTTCCTCTTCTTTTAAAACGTTTATTAAATCACCAATATGTTTCAATGCAGGAGGTAATATTCTTAGTAAATAATTAAGGTATTTACTTTTTATTAACCGTTGCTCCAGCATTTTTTAATTCAATGATTATCTTTTTAAATTTACTAAAAATGTCACTAGGTTTTTTAAAATCACTAAATTTGATTTGTTCTAATTTATTTCTCACACGTATTTGCAATGCTGCTGATTCTCTTAAGTATAACTTATCTAATTTTTTAATAATCTTATACGAGTTTGTTTCCTTATGTATCAATTTAAATAAGTCTACAGTAAATGCACTATATGTGTCATTCATCGCTTTTAAATCCTTTTTTTCCCAGGCTGATTCTTTTTTATTTTGATATCTTGTATCTCGTTTAATTACATTTTCACATTTTCTCAATCTTAAATACATTGATATTCTCTTTTCCCACAAACTATAATTACTACCATAAAGAATTGGTAACATTAATTCAATATCGTTCGCCATCTTGTCTTCTTCTTCTTCGCTTTCGACTACTTTTAATATACACAGCACGTTTTTAAAAATTTTCAAAACACTTCTTTTCGAGTAGTCTTCCTTTTTTAACTCAAAATTTGCACTTTTTATCTCTTTTAAGATTTTCTCGTGGTTGATCTGTTGAGTTCTTTCTTTTCCTTGTATATTTTTTATTTTCCAATACTTGAACATCGCATTTACACTTCTTTTTATTAAACACGTGCTGAACTACCTCTCTCAAAAAGCTTTTCAATCGTTTTGCATCTCAATAAATTTTTCACTAAAACACATGTGAAAGATATTACTGCACACGTTTTGTACTAATCTTTTTAATACTTTACATATTTTTTATCCATTCTTGATTTTATACTCTCACTGATAAGTGATTTTTACGTGCCTCCAAAGAGATACGTGAAAAATTCAAAAACAACAATGAAACAGGCAACTCAAACCACGGACTGCTACCATGTTAAAAATAAATCACCCTGGAAAAATAAATGATTTACAACATCTTCTACAATAGACTTGAATTTATTAATATTAATACTTCATGTATTACATGAGGCATCTTTTCTCAGCAACGGTTATCTATACACTGAATATAAGTATCGTCATTAAACATGTATCAATTACAGGACTCGAGAGTTTCTACGCATGCTCAATGCCTCAGCATTTCAGCGACGTGCGCGTAACTTCAAATTTACTTATATTTTAACAATATTAAAGCAACGTAAGATTTTATACTTTAGTGAAGAATTTTTTTCTACCACATACACTTTATCCTGCATCTCTTACTGGAAACAATAAAGAAAATACCGTTGGATCAACATGCTGTTTTCATCAAACAAGATCGATAATCCCGCCTATAAGGGTGTTGATAAATCAGATGATAATATTTACACAAACTTTGCTGTAAAAATGTTAAACAGTATTCTTAAAGGCCTGCCATCTCATGAACTTAAATTAAAAAAAGATATCAAAATAATATTTGAATAGGCCTACTGGGGATACCACTAGAGGAAAAAATTACAGTTTTACTTAAACAATAAAAATGAAACAATTGTAATTTTGAATAATTTGCATTATATTTTGATTTTTGAGCTTATGGCAGCATCAGATTTATACATCTTAGAGTTAAATAGTTCAAGATGTTCATCGGAAATTTTAAAATTTAACGCATTAATGTTGCGAACTGGAAACCAACTGCAAACAAAACAAATCACGGTTAGCAAACCTATCTCCATTTTGTTCCGCTTCTTTGGTTTTGTTTCCGTGACAATTGAAAAAACTTTTTCCGGTTCTGTATTAGAGTGTGACAATGATAGTACAGCTTCAATTAACGTTTTTAAATATGGAAAAAAAGTCTGAAGATCTTGAACTATGCCAGANGAAAAAATTGGTAAGAAAGTTTTTATATAAAGAATTACATTTAATACCGAAAATACTTTATCATAACGTTTTATTTAATATAGAAAACAATTTCAATTAGTTGCAGCATTTGCTATGGCTATAAAATAGTTTCAAGATCAAATTTTTAATAATGTGGAGTTATACTTGAAGAAACCTTTATTTCCTCATAGTCAATTGTACGTGGCTTTATTGAGATGCAAGAACAGAAATGATATTTTCGTTTAACTCTATAGAGAAAACATTCAAGTAGAAAATATAGTTTGGAAAAAAGTTTTTGATTATTAGTTATAATGTATCTAATAATAACAACATGATTTAAATATTCTTATATGTATAGACCAAATTTATTACCTTATAATACATCCCATAAATGTATATTGTGTTCATCTATTGTACCAATTTCAACATCAGTTTGAAACACAATGGAAATAGACCTTAGTCTTCGTGGTTTAATAGGGTATAATAAGTTAAATCATAAAATAAATCATCTCAATGCCAAAATTCCATGATTTTCATTAATGATGAACTAAATGTTATTTACGCTCTGCGCAACGACCCCCTGTAAATAAATTATGACTCCTAATTTTTTCTTGACGATGAGACAAATTATAGTGATAAGAAATTTTAGTTTTAATGTAATTAAGTAATGAAGCAGATTCAAAACAATAGATTAATACATATACGGCACAAACACGTCTGTATACGCATCAAGGTCTGAGAGAGGCCGTAAGATAACTGTCAGATTCCCCAAAAGTAGTGGAGGGGTGATGGTGTAAGCGGTAAGAGGTCACAAGAAATTACGTGAGAGTTGGGCAGTGGGGTATCTGTAGGGGGCTGTGGGGGTTTCAGAAAAAACGGCGATAAGTCAAAATAAGGGAGAAAATGTCGGGTTTCTACCTTATTTTGTAGGGGGCCAGTGGGGGGATGGTAAGATTAGATGGGGGTCTGTGAAAATATTTTGGAATGCTCCACTGAGATAACTATATATATATACTAACTAGTGGGGCTCCGCCCAACTGCTCACATCACACGCCAACCCCCCAATTTTTAAAAATTAGTTAAATACTTTATTTATTCAGTTTTCTTTTTAAAGTCAAAAAAATCAA
Source organism: Copidosoma floridanum (assembly GCF_000648655.2). Next base: position 1,740,721 of record NW_019384278.1, on the reverse strand, counting down.
ATAATCTTTGTAAAGAAGTTCAAGAGTCAAAAAAGAAGTAGTGTAAATTCAATAAATACTTTTTTATAAATTTATAAGACAATTTTAATAGAAAAAAAATTAAAATTTATAAGACAAGACATTTTGTAAGATAATATATCTAACGTTTAAATATACTGCAACAACAATGAGTTTAAGAAAGCAAGATAGCCAAAAAGGTGATATTTTTAAAGAAGACAGTATTGGTATGTTATCATATTAGTACGACAATTTTTTGCTTGGTTTTTAATTTCAGAAAATGCCTAAAAAGATAAAATTTGGAAAACATACAAAAATAATTTTACGAAAGATTTTATGGACAATAGTCAAAATTGTGCATTCTTACATACAAATGAAATTTTACAATTAGCAGACCCACATCAACCAAAATTAAATATTGAAGTAAACAGTACCATATAAAAATTTTGTTTTCTTGTTCTCAAATGTTTAATTCAATGTATAATAAACTAAATAAACATCAAATGACGATTTTCAAAATTATATGTAAACAAACAGATAAATTTGTTTTTATTGATATCCCAGGAGGTTCCAGGAAAACATTTCTATATAAAACGTTAAATCATTATTTCATTTCTTATGGAAAAAAATTTTATCTATGGCATGGACTGGTATAGCATCAATATTACTTTCAGAAGAAATGAACAGTCATTAAACATTTTGTTTACCATTAGACTTGTATAATGTAGAAAGTTCATTTTTAGAATTCGAATCTAGAAAAAAAATTGAAAGAAGTGGATTTATTTACATGCGACGAGGCTTCTATAATTTAAAAAAAAAAGCCTCAGTAATAGTTAAAAGAATATCACGTTATTTATGTGATACAAATATCCATTTTGGTAATAAATAAGTTGTCTTAGAAGGCGATTTCATACGGATTCTTCCAGTTTTTAACAATAGTAGTAGAACCATGATTATACAAAAAAAACAATAATTTATCATATCTTTGGTCGTTGTTTCGTATTCTAAAACTTTATATCAGTATTTCTTTAATTGACAAAACATTTTCAAAATTATTATTCAATATTGGAATAAAAGAGATTAAATTATTTCAAGTACNTTGTGCAAACTGTCTGCTATACTCAAACTTCTTATAAACGCAACTATTGCTCTAACTTTCAAATTTCGTTTATGTAATGGCAAATCTTCACAATTATTGTTCAATACTTCAATAGGGAAGCTTATGTAAATATTATTATCCAATTTATTGACACTTTTGTACGAGGTATGATCCGTGCTATGAAAAGTTGTCCTATTTTCTTTCATTAGATTTAAAGTTTTGTTGTTAAAAAAAATATTGTATTTATTATATAATTTGAAAATTGAAGCAATTGTTATGTGAACAAAAAATCGAAGTATAGTTGATGGCTTATATGACGGTTCAAGATAACAAATTACAAAATCACTTAAATGCAATATTAAAGAAAAACTATAACTGGTAAAAGAATTAGAAAGAGCGTTCTTATACCAAAAATAACTCTTAATACAGAAACTTCATCATCATTACTTTTTATTTCATACAGAAAACAATGTTCCTTAGTCATGGCGTTTTCAATGAATGTCAATAAATCTCAAGGTCAAAGTTTTGATATAATTATATTATATTTCACATAAAACTACTGATTTTACATGGTTAATTATACGTCACGTTATCAAGAAGCAAAAATATAAATGGAATTTATATTTANTTAAAATAGGTTTTTCCTGATCCCTGAGGACCATGTAGAAAGTATATCTTCTTAACGTTCTTACATACAATTTTTAAAATATTATTTTGTTCATTGTTAAGCTGAGCATACATCAAATTGAACGTATGTTTACAGAACGCAACTTTCTCTGCTTCATCAATAGGTTGTAGGTACATTTTTATTGGTACAGGTAAATTAAATAGTTTACATAATTCCTATTCAAGTTTAATAATTTTGTTGATATGCAGAAAAGCATAATTATCTTCATTATGGAAAAAATCGTAAAAAAATAAGTTCTTATTCTTATTTCAAATTTTATAAAAAACAACAGCGCGCCATAGCACTACCTCAACAGCGGTGTAAAAATGTGCTAATGTGCTAGAAATTAAGGGTTTACTTAAAACTGTAAGGAAAGTTGATACAGAAAGTACAAAAAGTCATATATCTAGAAATGACATAAGAACTGATATAGTGTTGTCTCTTCAAGAGATGTGACTAAAAGATGACTGAAAAAAGTTCTAAAAAATTCTGTTGGATTATTTGTTTATTAGGTTATAAATTTACGAAGGGGGTAGGGAGGAAAGAGACTAACAAAAAATTCGACCCAATAAGAATTAGGTAAAAACCAACAGAATAAAAAATGCTAACAAATAATATAGCTTAAACATAGTTAAATACAATTAGTAACAATTAAAAAATTATTATATTCAAATAAGAAATAATAAAGTTAATCTAAAGAGTAGTAAAAAGTTGCTGTTCAGAAATTGTGAGGGTTTAAAAATTTTTTTTATAGTGTAAATAGCGTTGAAAGTAACAATACAATAAGTAATTAAACTGAAAACGTCATAACTACTAGGATAATTGTACTTTATTTATAGATGCTGCTGATGGAAGGCTGAAGGGAGTTCTTGTAAGATGAGAGGGTGGCTTATTGGGTTATCTGGTTATTGGTTACCATCTGTAAACAAACTTGTAACTGCAACTTATGGTAAACGATCTCTTTGCTACATACAGTTATATGTTTTTTTCCACACCACCCAGAAGGCAAATAGATCAGTTTTATACTTATCAACAATGAGCACAAGAAACATCGAATATAGTTATTACTTTGTGTGAATATTATTAAGTATAAAATCTTAGTTGCCTTGACCTTCTTTTGTTTGTATTATTTCTTTCTAACATTGAGTTTAGAATAAATACGTGTAATCGTAAGACATGATATAATCATACATATTTATTAAGATTCAAGTAGTAAAAAAATTATAAAAACCGTGCTAGTCATTGCCAGTAGCGTTATAAAACCACGAATAGACAGAAATCCTTAATGCTTGGTTTAGAGAAAGAAAAAATAACCATTTATGGATAAAACAATGAAATAATAGTTTATTTGTACTTCTAAACATTTGCTTGGAATCTTTTTCTATTTACAAAACCATCTGTCTCAAACATATTACTTTTTATGCATACGATTAAAAAAATCGACTATGTTATATGTAAAAGTTATTATTTTATACTTAACTCTAACTTTCATAAGGTAAGATTTTTAGTACGGAATCTTAAAATTTGATTGTTTCACAATATTGTTCTTCAATACGTGTATGAAGTTATTAAAAAAATTAACTAATTTTTCTTAAGAACATCAGAAGAATAATCTTATCAAGTAAAAATGTTATAAATAGTTGTCCTGAATAAAAATTTTTATTTAAATAATTTTTAACAAAATTTAAACATAACAAAATATAAACATATCAGGTCATATGTTACTACTAAATAATATTATTTTAATTGGTGTGATAACGTTCGAATCGTTAATTTTTTTTTTTAAACGTGTACTTTCTCTCAATCAAAGATTTTTTTCCAAACAACATCTTCTAATTCCGAATTGTTGTCACATTTAATTTGCATAAATATCCCTTCTTTCCCCTTGTATCTTGATAACGATACGTAGTTGTCCATGAGAAAATAAAGGCTTTTTCAAATATATACCAACTTTATCAAAACTTTTCCCTTGAGATTTTTTAGTTGTCATAGCAAAGGCCAAGACTAAAGAAAATTACTTTCTGTAAAATATGAAAGGTAACAACGAAGTATAACCCGTATTCAAAGTGATTTTCGGTACAAATACTATATTTTCAAGTGTTTCTCTTGTTATAATTCTACCTTCAATGTTATATCTTCATAATTTTCTTATCTTTAATTGCGTGCCATTGTGCAAACTGTCTGCTATACTCAAACTTCTTATAAACGCAACTATTGCTCTAACTTTCAAATTTCGTTTATGTAATGGCAAATCTTCACAATTATTGTTCAATACTTCAATAGGGAAGCTTATGTAAATATTATTATCCAATTTATTGACACTTTTGTACGAGGTATGATCCGTGCTATGAAAAGTTGTCCTATTTTCTTTCATTAGATTTAAAGTTTTGTTGTTAAAAAAAATATTGTATTTATTATAAGAAGTCAGAGTAATACTTTTGTTATAAAGATTAATTATTTTTACTAAATATTTTCAAACATACATCATTGTCTTTTCATTTTTTCAGAATGATCAGTGACTTTAGTTTTTCCTCTTCAATTTCTGAAAGTAATTTAGAAAAATTTTTAATAACAAAACAAACGTTTTTATTTAATTTTAAAATAGAAAAAAGAACTTTAAAGAAATGATGACTTAACAGTTTCTGATATAACCATACTTCTTTTACCATTTAAAGAACAGAAAGTATTTGACGGAAATCTCCTTCTAAAATTATTAATGTATTTTCAAAATGTATGTGTGAATTGCATACATCACGCAAAGTTCTGTCAACTATCTTTAAAGCTTTCTTCGGAATCATAGAAGCCTCATCCCAAATTATCAAATCGATTTCAGGTAATTTCTTTTTTTTTAGATTTGATTTCAAAAAATGCATTCTCAACATTATTTAAATCCAAAGTCAAGCGAAAAATGTTATGACTGGTCATACTTCTTGGTAGTAGTACTGACGCAATGCCAGTCTATGCCATTAACAAATTTTTTTTCTCTTTGTGATATAAAGTAATAAATTTATGTTTTGTTAAAAAAGGTTTTTCCTGATCCCTGAGGACCATGTAGAAAGTATATCTTCTTAACGTTCTTACATACAATTTTTAAAATATTATTTTGTTCATTGTTAAGCTGAGCATACATCAAATTGAACGTATGTTTACAGAACGCAACTTTCTCTGCTTCATCAATAGGTTGTAGGTACATTTTTATTGGTACAGGTAAATTAAATAGTTTACATAATTCCTATTCAAGTTTAATAATTTTGTTGATATGCAGAAAAGCATAATTATCTTCATTATGGAAAAAATCGTAAAAAAATAAGTTCTTATACTTATTTCAAATTTTATCTCCTTGTACATTCTCTAATATTAAAAACAATGCAAAAAATTTTCTCAATTGATGAGGAAGCATGTAAATAATAGCTTCTTGGAAAATATTGTCAATCTGTCAATCATTCTCGATTAAACCCATGGCAATCGTAGTATCTTTAAATGCTTTATATTTTATATTTCTATATATTTTTTAATCTTTGAATAAAGTTGCTCTATTTTTTTTATTCCATATTAATTTAAAAAAGGATCGTTTATGATATTTTGATGATATTATATTTAATCTACTTATTGCAATATTTTGTATTTTTCTTTTTCTTTCTACCCAAGTTCTTAGTTGACTATTAAAAATATAGTTTTCTGTGGTATTAGGATACCTTTAAGATTTTGAGAGATTATCAATTTTATTTTATTCAAGCTAAGCTGTTAGACACGTTTTTCATTACCTCATTAACTTCCCAATTTCATTTTCTTCGAAAGTTAATTTTTGTTTATTTAGGAGGTAAACCATTGTCAACAGTAATTTTATGTTTATTTTGGTCTTATGTACGTGATGATCCAAAATATTATTTTTGTTGATATATTCAGGATAACGATTATTTATTGAGGTGTCAGCAAATGGTTCAGAAAAGTTTTTGAGACATTTGTTATTGGATGTTTTTAAACATGGGCTTTTTTTAGTGTGAGGGCCGTGAAGTATATGTTTAATAACCAGTTTTGCAAGTTTCTTATTATTTAAAGGTATTTCAGCTGATATAATTTTATTAATATGTTCAGGTAAAATTATTGTATTATAAGGATGTAGTGTTATAAGAAAATGTGCATGTGGTAAACCACATTTTAGAAATTCTATGGTATAAACATAGGCTATTACTTTTTTAAAGAGAATATTTAGTTGAAATCCCGAACAAATATTTTAATAAATAAGTTCATATATTCATCTCTCATCATTTATGTATTGCTATAAAATTTCAGCTAGTAGTAAGTTCTCGTATCAAATACAATGTTTTTAAACCTAACTATGTTCTGGCAATGAAGAGTCAGCGCACTAAGTGTGCAGTAGAGTGAAAAAAGTATAGTTGTATGATTTTGAATCTGCTTAGCTTACCTTAAGTAAAATTTTCTTATTTTACTGGTCAAATTTAACCAAATTAAAGTACGTTGATTAACGTCTAAATCAGTATGTGGCAACACAAGGCCCTTTAACTAAGCGATTTACTGCTGATACTATTTTATTGTCTTGTTAATGGGGGTTGGCGCACAGAGCACGCAGGGGGCGAAGCCTTACTAGTATGTATGTATAAATTTGTATACATATATTCGTTTTAAATATATAGAAGAGTCACTTATTAAAATTAAGATACTGTGTAAGTGTGCATCTGTAATGTGATCAGTATTTATTCAGTATCATTTTTTTTCACTTGTCAATATACGAATATTAATGTCAACACCTAGCAGCTTAAGCTAATAAATTCAAGTTTTTATTCCTCTTTAACCAAGCTAAAGCTATTTTTTGTACTTTAATTATCTTGCAAAGTATTATATAATATTATAAATAATGGAAACGTACAAGTATGATATACGTTTCAGCTTCACTATTGTCAAAATTTGACGCTAGAGAGTTTAAGCTATACTTGTTTCTCGCTAGCCCAAGGCTAAACTCCTAACGTGCCGAACTTTGAGCTACGGTGTCCTTACTCTTGATACCGCAAAGCTCACCCACTTAATAAATGGTGGCTGTACTGATTTTGATACGAGCGCTGCTGATGTTTACTTTCTTACAGTCGGTACTTGTTTTGAAATAAAATAGTACGTATTTCAGACCAAGACGTGTTAAAATTGGTACTGTCATGACTCAAAGGTATTTAAAATCTACCAGTCACAAAACGCACAAGCTCTCAAAAATTCTTTGCGTGATGGCCGCTGCATGCTTGCGTTTATGTAGTAGGAGAGTAGGGTCAAGAAAGGGATAGGCAGTGAAGAAAGAAGGGAACAACAATACATGTTCTCATGCAAATATTAAATCTTTGGCTGCTGAGTTATTCTTGAAAATATTTCAAAGTCTTAAAAAATATTTTCAACAAAAACAAAAAGTGTTTCCGAGATAATCAATTTTTTTTTTAAATTATCATTAATTTTTTACAGACTCAGCGTGATCCCAAGGTGAGTTAAATTTTTTTTAAGATTGCTATAGTGATCTTTAATCCACAAAAAAACTTCTCAAGAAAGAAAGTGATTTCGACTTTTTTCGTTAAAAAAAGTATAAGCTAAATGTTGCAAGTTTGACCAAAAATTGTTAACTACATTTATTTAAATATTATTTTATCTACGATATTAATTAGTTATCCAGTGATACAAATGTTTCTTAGAAAATTATTTGAAATCAATTACTAACATATTTATTTTTTTCAAACGATAAACATGGATAGTACAAAAATTTTTTTAACAGGGACAGAGAAAGGTGCAACGTTTCTGTCGAACTCCATGTTGTACATAGATTTTCCATTTAGTAAAGTGAAGAATACTTTTTATAGAAATTGGCCTCTTCGTGTTCATTGACTTTGTTAAAGTCTTCCTAATATAAGTCTACTGCAACTTTTTTAATTCAGATGTATTGGTACAGTTTGGTCCAAGATGAATCTGACATAGAATTGTGCACGCAGGCCCAGTGTCTACAAGTACAACCACCTGACTTGCAATCACCTTTGAAACTGCAATGAATCCATAGCAATTGAAAAATTAATGTAGCTATGAAATTTACGAAATTTATATTTTAATAAATTTTTAAAATAATTTTAAAAAACAGATAAATACCTACCACATTTAATAATTTATTAATTGCTGCAGATTTTGCTGTCATTTCAGAAGTTTTTTTTTTTAGCACCAAAGCTTGGGATTCAAATTGTTTTTACGCCCATTTCGAATTTTCAGATACATACGTTTGGCATGTTCGTATAAAGTGTTGTTAGTTAAACGCAAAGTAGCTAAGAGTTTTTTTGTCATAGCAACGAGTGAGATAAATAGCTTGAACCGAAGGTTATAATTGAACTTGTGGTTTGTTTTGCTGTTTTGTATGATTAAATGGTAATTATTCTTACAGCCTTGTAGATTTTAAATTCATGAACAAGCTGCCATTAAAATCATCGATTTCAAATACAACGTGTTTATTTATTATTATTGTGGTGGAAAACTCGGTCTTTGAAAATTGAAAATGAAAAAGTGTTAGTTAGATTGCAAGGTTTCTATTAATTGATGTTATTCACAGGTGAGATAGGTAACGTTGTGAGTGGATCTGGTCTTGAATGAATGTGGATTACCGCGTATGCAACTTAATTAGAAAAAAAGTCTGTCCATGCCTTTGCTCAAGCATTGCGAGCACTTATTTTGAGTTACACTACTCTTGGTTTACATTTTATCAGAGACACAAACCCAACTAATAAAACCAAACAATGTATATAGAACTTTTTTGAAATTTGGGATACAGAGCTCCTGGACATTAATGACTTTAGTAATGAGCTATTCATAAAATCTTTGAACGAGAACATGATTATACTTATCAAAGATTAAAAAATCAAGGACTAACTGCAAAATTTTGTATGTAGTACATTGAATGCGTCCTCCTTGTGCTGCAGTTTTTTGAAGGGAAACGTCTTGCAAATTTGAGGCTATATTTACAAACAACAAAACCATGCTGTCTCTATTTTAAGCAGCTGGTTATTGGACCTACGCTCAAAGTGTGCATATTTTTTTAGAAGATTTGGTTGAGTTTAATGACAGAATGCGTCCAGAAGAATTTCAAAAATCTCTGCATGAAGGCATCGGTTTTAAGTGAACAGCACATCAATTTAATGAGTGGAAGAATACAAAAAAAATACCAATCACGTAAATAGGTTTGTTTTTTGGCTATCAGAGCACTTGCCATTTAGTGTACGAGATAATCTGATGTCTCTGTCAACTGGTGTGATTGGTACAGGGGCAAAAATGTGTCATCTTGCATTTAAAAGAGAAAAGGAAGCTATTACACTAATCGTCAGTAAGAGCACTAATGGAATGAGCCAAACTGTCAGGTTATTGTGCAGTTATGTTTCATGTACGGAATAAGTCAGAAAACTAAAAGAAAAAAAACGGTTCGATTGATTAAGCATTACTGTTCCAAAGAATCCCTTTTTTATTTCAAGGTAATGAGAAGAAAACGCGTGAGCCTTTGAGCTGTGAGTTGTCTCCGTATTCTTTGAGTACTTTTTTTTTAATAAGGATACATAAGAAAATCATCCAAATCGTAATTATGTAAAATATATACTTCATCCATAGAATCAACATACGATTTACGAAATCGCTTGTATATAATAAATGGAGACTGGGTTCTACAATATGTAGCATGGCCTCGCATTAAAATGTTCAAAAGAATTTTAAAAATTTACTACAACAAGATTACGCATAATTTTAAACAAAATTGCTGTGCAATTTTCGATGGCTACAATAACAAAATCGTTAGAGAAAAATCGTAAAAACAATACTGACAAAAGGAGAGAACAGTAGCAGAAGATGTGAGTATTTCCCTCAAAAATATAGTGACTGCACATCATAAACAATTTTTATTAAACGTTGCCAATAAATATAAATTCATGCAACTTTTATTAAGGTATTTGTGTGAAGGGAAGGTTCAAGCGTCTGTTGCCAAGGAGAATGCCAATACCGTTATTGTTCAGACTACTGTTGATCTATCAGGAAAAAAATCTCAACCTCTTGTAATTGCCGGAAACGAAACTGATTTATTTATCATTTCAATTGCATTGGGATCAAAAAACTTATATTTCATGAAAGTAGTCGGAAAAGCCAACAATTTAATGTGGAGCAAGAAAATATATCAGCAAAAAAAATAATGTTATGTTTGCCCACGCTTTTTTTTGGGTGCGACACTATCAATTCATTCTTTCAGAAAAACAACAGAAATATTTTTGTGTTACGAGACTAAAAAAAAATTGCGTAACGTAGAAGAAGATTCCAATAAACCAAACATAACGGCCAACGAAATTTACAAGGCTGCGAAAGTATTTGCTACTAAATCACTCAAAACAGCAAAACAAGCCGCAAGCTCGATTAATGATCTTAGGCACGAGCAATTTAGCTCTTCCGTCGCTACGATTAAGAAAAAAATTTCTAGCTATTTTGCCTCTAACCAACGCCACTTTGTAAGATCATGCCAAACATGTGTATCTCTAAACTTAAAATTGGCATGAAAATAATTTGAATCCCAAGCATTGGTGCTAAAAAAAATAATTTCCTGAAATGACGGTAAAATCTGCAGCAATTCACAAATTATTAAGTATGGTAGGTGTTTATCCGTTTTTTTTTTTTTTTTTAAGTTATACTTCTATAGGTGCGTTTAGCCTTACAGAGTAAATCAACGATTTCAGATTAGTGACCTTGAGAAAAAGTGTAATGGGAGTGGATTTTGCTTTGATTTTCTCCCTTCGCCCCGCCCCTCTTGACGTACTTCTAGTCTCCAGTACTACACCACACAACGTCATTTCATCACACTACCTAACATCATCCCACTACACCATACCATACATTTTGAATTTTACTGATTGTTTCTTTTAATCAATTTCTAAAAAAAAAAAAAGAACAGTTTCCATAAAGATTTGAACCCCCGTTCTCTTGCACACTAGGTAAGCTCTCAACCCACTCTGCTATGAGCGAGCCCGGCATAGGAAAACTAACTAATTCATTTTGTCTTACAGTTCATAACGTCTTTTTAATGTAAATTTTCATTTATTGTGGATTTATTTATTTGGTTGTATTTTACATTAAATAAACAAGTTATTCGAGGAAATATATTTTTCTTGAACATGTTTTTTTTTTCAATTTGCATTATTCATGTATTTATCATCAATTTGTTTCTTTCAAAATGAATAAATTATTGTTTATGCAATTTTTCACATTTTTTCAGACCTTTTGTAATAAAAAAAAAAAAAAAAAAAAAAAAAAAAACATTTCCGTACTGTATAAATACAATAATTAATTTTTATTGTATTTTCTTCTTTCATAATTCTTTCTTTGTAACTGAGAACAAAATTCAGAGAGGTGGGAGGAGCGCGAATACATGCTGCATCATTGGAAATAATTTTTCTCATAAAGATAAACTTACACACACGCTTTTACCATACTTGGCCCCTATTTGTGTGTTAATAAAAAAAAAGATTAAAAAAAAAAAAATTATGAATCTATTTGGAAACAAAACAGGTTCATCTAATAGTAATCTTTTATACAAACAAAAAAATAAAAGCTTTATATAGATACAACTCAAAGTGATTTTTCCACAATGTTACATGTTAAATTGAAAATTCTTTAAATTAAACACATAAAAAAGGGTGCAGTTAAACGACCTGCAATTTTATAAGGGTATTTATTATTTTCTTAGAAAGATTTTTTGAAACCATCAGAAGATTCGATGAAAGAGCACAGTTTTGTACTGGCCAGCTGCCATATTGTTTATATTATATCGTGCCATAAAATATTGTTTTCAATTGTTCTGTCATGAGATATTGAAATATTTCTTGAAACCACACCCAACTAACGTAGGTATACTCATTCCAACGATAATTGCACCACCTTTTGACATAATATCGTTTCATATGAGGTATACTTATATTTATAATTATATTATTTGCCATATAATTTTATAGAAGTAGAACTTCTTATTTGGGTACCCAAACACTTACTGCCCAATAGTTTAATTATTTTAAAAGCTTATTACAAATAAATCTCGTAAATTTCATAGTTACATTAATTTTTTTATTGCTATGGATTTGTTGCACTTGCAAAAGTGATTGCAAGTCAGGTCGTTGTACTTGTAGACACTGGGCCTGCGTGCACAATTCTATGTCAGATTCGTGCTGGACCAAACTGTACCAATACATCTGAATTAAAAAAGTTGCAGTAGACTTATATTACGAAGACTTTAACAAAGTCAATGATCACCAAGAGGCCAATTTCTATAAAAAGAATTCTTCATTTTACTAAATGGAAAATCTATCTACGACATGGAATTCGACAAAAACGTTGCACTTTTCTCTGTCCCTGTTGAAAATTTTTTTGTACGATACATGTTTATCGTTTGAATAAAAAAATGTGTTAGTAATTTTTTTCAAAAAATTTTCTAAGAAACATTTGTATCACTGGATAACTAATTAATGTCATGGAAAAAAAATATTTATTTAAATGAAGTTGACAATTTTTTGTAAAACTTAACTCAGGCTTTTTTTCGAAAAAAATTTGATTAAGTCGAAAGCACTATTTTCCTTCAAAAGTTTTTTTTGCGAATTCAAAATCGTTATGGCACTGTTATATAAATATTAACCTCATTCGGGACCAACTTTATCCAGAAAAAATTAATGAAAATGTGAAAAAAATTAATTAGCTTGGAGACACTTTTAGTTTCCGTTGAAAAAATTTCTTTAGACTTAAAAATATATTAAAAAATGCCTTGGCAGCCGATAATATAATACTCGAATGAAAATGTACTTTGCTGTTCCTCTCACTCCTATCCCTCCATTGTCTATCTGTTCCTTAACCCTACTCTACTCTCCTACTATGCTTACGCAGGCATGGAGTGGCCAGGCAGGTAGCGTGAGTGGGACTGTCTGCCTGCTGTTCTCCTCAGTTGCAGTCCATTTTGCACTTATTTATTAGTAACAGTTTATTTTGAGATTGTACACTTATCAAATTGGAACAAACAGTCATTTCTTATAGAATTTTCGGTGCCTGACTAATTTGTGTAAATTGTTTTTCGGTACGTGTCTCCATGCATTTACAAGAAAAAGGCGTTTGATAACAGAATGCCATTTTTGTAATGGCTTAGTGTTTGTAAAATCTTTTTATTATTTTTTTTATAATCAGGAGGTTTAAAAACATAAAATGTACATTATTTATATTGTGAGTTAAAAATGTAGGTTAAAACCTTTGTTAACATGTATATTACTGTTGTACCGCACCGTTAGATGTATTGCATAAAAAACTAATTGACGCTTGCTTGAAAAAAACAACTTTGTTTTTCCACATGGAAAGGAATGAGAGATATCCTTAAATATACTTTAAACATGGTTTTATGATAATAACATGGAGATTCGAAACGATTCCCATATGATTTCTAATGAGACAAGACCATGTCATTTTCTCCCAGTGAAAAAAAAATTAAAATTATCTTTTTTATGGTAACAGGTATGCGGAAAGAAAACTGACTAATACTACAATAAGGTGCAATTCAAACTGAATACAATTTGCTTCAGTATTTTTAAGACAATCAAGAGTAAGTGATTAGAGTATTTAAAGGCTAATCATGAATAAGTTGTATTTTGTTTACTCATTTCTATATTGATCATGGTAAAAAAATGTAATAAATAATGTCGTCAGTTCTCGTAATATTCAGTACATTCAACTTTTAATTTATTTTTGAGCCCTTTATTATTGTCACAAACATTTTGATGCTATATTTTTTTTACTACACTGATTAGTGGAAACATTATTAGTATTTATGTGTGTGTGTATGTTTAATCCAACGTAAAATCAGTCATATCTTCAGGTTTCTTTGATCAGTTCTAGAAAACTTTTAATCTAAGTCAGTCATTTACTGGCAAACCTTACTAGTGGAGTTTATTACTGTGAGGCTTGGTACCTTGACCACTGACAACCTGCATTGAATCAGATATTACTTATTTTTTTTGAGATATGAGTACGATGAATGCAAAAGTAAAGCTATAAAGGAAGAACAAACTTGAGCAAATTTAACAGTCTTTAACAGACAAGTTACTCAAACGAATCTCCGCCTTGGATTGACAAAATGACTAAGCTTCGCGGTCAAAGGAAGAAGCTTTGGATGCTAATGTTTCTGGCATAACATCAGACATTACTGAAAAATAACACTAAATCTAGCTCTAATGCTTCAGAATGTTGTGGTTTTTCTCGCAAACAGTCTGGTGCTACAACAGAAAACAACTAGCAACAGCTAGAAAATGCTTCTATTCAGATATCCAGGTAGTCACATTTGCTGAAAAGTTTATTTAAAAAAGAGTTTTGCTCACTGGTCCTTTTTAGGGCTATCCAAGGTCGCAATACCTTGTAAAACTCAATATATTACAACTTTACGAAGTTGGCAACAAAGAGCCCTCACATCTCAGCTAAAATCAATAGTAGACTGCAGTGTATTAAAAGTAGGAAAAACAAAAATTCGGACGAGTTAAGCTGGCTGCGTAATGAGAATGTGCAACTTACAGCCGTACTCCAGCGTTTGGTTGAGATCAGCAGAGGGATCCTGTGACTTCTTGCCAGCTAAAGATATTACATGGGCACTGGTGTGTTATAAGATAGACTCACGGGAATTTCTGAAAAAAATATTGCTTTTCCTGCAGCTGTAAGGACTTTCTTTAAACGTATTAGATAAGCACTGAGGCTGTGAGGTGTATGTGCAGTAAAATCAAGAATCACTGAGATAAAGTATAAAGGCTGACTTAATTCGTAACAATGACTATCACGTGCTCTCAGTCACACATTTTTTCGGGAGTACCTACTTTTTCGTATAGCTCAATCAAATATAAACTATTTACAAGAGCATATGCATGACATTCAATACTTTCTCCATTACTTTGATATCAACGTGCTGACGATGTCTGAGACTTGGATCACTTCTGATTAATTCTCCATTTTACTTAGCATATGAAGTTAGAAATTTGTACGTAACGATACCGGTCTGATTACGGTAGGAAGATGACGTGAGTATGTTCAAGGTGATGAAGAAGCGTGCTACGTACATAAGGATATTTCTCATAGTGTAATCGAGTCCCCACAAGTTTTAAGGATAAATGAAACTGAGTACCTGATGCTAAACCTTATGTTCTGACAGGACCACTGTATTCTTTTAGCCTCAGTTGTCCAGTGCCCAAAAAGTAACGCGCTTACGGATTTCTTCATCACTCTTTAGAGTGCTACTATGGGATTCTCGAGTGTTATAATTACGGGGAATTTAACTTAACCGTGCTTTCAGAGGAGTGTTACTCGTCTCATTTACATAATCCAATTATTGAAAATTTTGTGTAACTTGTTCCCTTTGGGTTAACACACCATCATAATACGACCCATTTCTGGCTGAGCGTGGTCTTGGTAGATTTGGATGAGAAAGTCTTGTCCCCACGATCGTCAGACGCCCTTTTCACAAATGGCTCGTTTATCTCTATTTAACTACATTTTTCCTTGGTTTGAAATGTTATGTCTCAAAAAGCTTGCTATTTCTGTTACTTTTCTATGAAAAAAATCAATAGGGATGTCGCCAATTGTCAGCAGGGATAGATAAATATCTAAATAGTACTTGTATGGATAAGGATGGTGTCATCTGCCCTTAGAGATTCCACAAAAAAGTAATTAATAGTGTTATGACCGAACTTGTTCAGAGTATGGTCTTAACTATTTTATTTAAGTGTCATTCGTGGGTCTCTTAGGATTCAGCTCGTGAGCTTTATTTGTTTTTTTTGTTTTGAATAATAATCTTTATTTGAATAATACGGATAATTTTAATTAATTTATTTCTTTATTATAGCAATTTAATAATAATTTGTTCTTTTAAATACAATTTCATCGAGTCACTTTAACAAGGTTCAGAGTTAATTTTTTTACTGATTAATAACTTACATCTATCACTGATTGTTGTTACTACTGCTTCAGAGTTCTCTAATGCTTCGTGCTGTAACCGTCAGTGTTTCCTTAAACTACACGAATGGGTTTGTGGCCAGTAGGATGTTGCGATTTCTGCTTTCTCTGCTATCGCCGGAATCACTTTCGGTAGGTCTCCTTTGCTGTACCTCGCTCCTTAGCGTAGTTCGATACCATTGATGTTCTCGATACGCACTCGAGTTGCCTCAGCCAACACATTATGCCTTACGTGTATAAGGTACTCACGAGTCGCAAGAGTTAAGAGCTGACTAAAACTTTAGAGGACTGGTGACAGGCGTAAAGAGAGCAATTTTTCTTCTTGATGGTGCGTTTTTATAGCATCAGAGCGAATAAAAGAGGCTGTTGGTTGAATTAGGTCAACCAATGAGCGATGTTCTTGCAGACTGCGTTGACAGTTGCACGATGATGTTACATTTTATGATTTTACATATTACGAAATAACAATACAACAGTACCAATCGCATTTTCTGACAAGTGCGATTGAGTTTTTGGGTCAGTGATGATGAGAACTCGCAGCAGTAATATAAGAACGCCAAATACAAGTTCAATTGTGACAGTAAGTTTACAAATTTTGAAGTTAGTCCTTGTGAAGATTTAATAATCAATTCTGAATGTTATGAAGTAATGCGTGAATTACAAATTTCGAATGAGTATACATTATCAGAATTGAAAAATTAATGACCAAGTAACTATTCATTCATACATATATGAATGTTTACAACGAGGCTGGCCGTATTCTATGTCAGCATATTACGAAGCATGTACCTTAAAGCTAATACACACACGCGCACACGTAAGCGATGTACGAGCTCCTCTTGTCATATGATCTTGCTTTATATTCACAACACCACTTATCTAAATTTTGACGGACGGATAGTTTTTAGTTAGACTATAACTCGGATCAACTTGGGATGTAACAATAGGCTTAATGCTCAGTTATCTATGAGAAAGAGTGGTTCGCTTCTGTGCTTAATTAATCAATTACTAAAGAAATAGTGTAAGATAGGCGATCGTTTATGTTATATGATGACAAGAACTGGTAACGATATACAGCTCACTTATTACCACTGAATGCATGCAGAATTAAAAAAAATGTCTGCATAGCCTAAGATAGATTCCTAGAAATAGCTTTAGAAAAAAAAGAAATTCCCACATAATGCTGTCAAACCATGCGTTGATATAGACTTTTTGAGCAGACTTGTAAGTTACCGTTTCATTCTCTTTCTGCTAATGATGTTGTGCAGTACTTCTATGTCTTGTGTCTATCCTCTCTGCAGCGATCAAAAGCTGCACAAAATCTTGTGATAGGTTCACTGGATCGGATTCTTCGTTTGCACCAACAACCTGCATTTTAGTTGGCCAAGCAACTATGTACTGCAGTGGGAAAACTAAGGGGCACAGTTTCAATGGTCTGTCATTGTACATTTTTGTTTGTCACTATCTTTTTGAATTTTCTCTCCTAATGTACCTATTTAGTTAACTATTTACCACATGCACTAATCCAGTGCTCTGGAAAAGATCATACCTTTTTCCAAGATGCCTCACCCAACTAATGTATCTGACGCTTACCTGGTTGCTAATCTTACTCATTTAGCTACGATGCTTGATTTCCTTGCTATCTGAAGAGTATAGAGCTATGTGAAGCAGAACCCTTTGTTGTTACCAATACAGTGAAGCGTTCGAGAGGGCTTTAGCACTAAGATAATGTTGTTGAAGGTTGATGAAGATATATGCTTGGGTATAAAACGTGGCATGGTAACATTTTTGTCATTTTCAACTTTTGAAAAACTTTTAACTCTATCATTTACGAGCTTCTTTCGTGAATAGTGAAGGTTTCTCGTTGAATTTATTTCAGTGATTTTATCCATACTAGATGAGCCGCTTTCAGTAAATGCTAATGCCAGATATAATGCGATAGAATTAGCTATTTAGATCGGGAAATAAATGATAGCATAAAAAAAATTTTTATCGCTATTTTTTTGTATTTATAACAAATTGTACTACTTTTAAACATCTAAAAAGTTCATCAAAGGTCTAAAAAATGGTAAAACTGGCCTAACCAGATTTTTTGTGCCTAGGAAAAAAAACTAAAAATCATATAAAAAAGGTTGAATACAAAAAATTTGCACAATTCTAGTAAAAAAAAAATAAGCAACGTTAAGCTCTAATCAGTAAAGCCAATTTCTCGAAAATTGCAAGGAACTGTCGTTTTTGGCCATTTTTGAAAATTCAATAACTCGCATTCTAATTGATATTTAGAGCTCGAATTAAGACACAGGGTGTGTATTATAGCCCTTGACATATACACTAACTTTCTGTAAGATCAGTTATAAACTTTTCCCGACTGAGCCGCTCAGTCTTTTACTATTTTTAGTCGATTGTACGAAATTAAAAAAAAAAAATGGCCAAAGTGACTATGTTATCTGATAAGCTTATTAGATTACCACAACGTTTCAGCTCGTGTATTTTTGCTATATAATCGAGCATTATACATAGTTAGTCCTTTTTAGCTATTATTGTATCTCATAGAGACTTTGAACAGAATTTTGTTCTAGACTGGCCAAAAAGTCATGATGATATAGCAAACAAACGCAATAGCATAACCACTTTGGTTATTTAAAAAAAATTTATTATCTATTATTACAAGAGTTTTCTAACTGCAATATATAATATTTACACAAAAGTAAAAAGATTTTGTTCCTATTATCAAAAAAAAAAAACTTGTTGCAGAATCAACAACAGAGCTAATAACAGGCACTTACGGTGGTGTCGGGGCTCAACTTATCTACGGCACTTTTACAACACCTGTTAACAGTATAAGTGGATCAGCAGTGTGCGCTTTTTCGCTTCAAGATATAAGTGATACATTTGAAGGTAACTTCAAAGAGCAGAGTGCCTTGAATTCTAACTGGTTGCCAGTCCCTAGTTCTAAGGTACCAGATCCTAGGCCTGGTCAGTGTGCCAACGATTCACGTACACTGCCTGATCTGACTCTTAATTTCATCAAAAGTCATTCATTAATGGACAAATCTGTCAGAAGTTTCTTTGGACAGCCCATCGTCGTTCGCACAAGTTTCCAGTAAGTATACAAATTTTGTTCGCATTATAAAACTATAACTGACACTACCCACGGTAAACACTTACATATAGTTTTTTTTTTTCTTTTATTCATCATCGCCCGTAGGCTCAGACATGGCATTTTTTTACACAAGCATAGTGTTAATTAGCCACCGGTGCATCTGAGTTATGACCAGATGTTTATATTCATATACATAAACATCTGGACCAACTCAGTCACACCTATGATCACGTAGACGAAGCGTTAGAGAAACAGTTAATCGACCTTCGAGAATCAAGAGCACAGGCGAAACGGCGAGACTCAAATGGTGACCAAGTGGTCACCCATCCAAGTACTAACCGCGCCGAATGCAGCTTAACCTCGGAGATCGACGGAACTGCAATTCTACCGTTGCGCCACCGCGACTACTCTTACATATAGTTAAACTGTATCTATGCCAGCAGAGTCATGATTTTCAGCTACTCTATGTATATAATTTACTATTTTCGGTACACTCATGCAAATGCTCGTTCTTGATAAATTTTTTACTAAATTACTGCCTACAATAAATTTGAGTATTTAGAAACATTTTAATGAAATAAAATAAGCTTCTTATTTTACAATCATTTCAATGAACTTACCACTGTTGAAGAGGAGAACGACATAAGTCGACTAATTTTCTCACCATGGACACTTTGACAAACTCTAATATCTCCTTTAATTTTATACACCTGTTGAACATATATATTGCCAGCAGATAATTAAAATCAGTGAAACACACTTTTCCATGCTTTCAGGGATAAAAATGTTACATAACCTTTCGAGTAAGAATAGTATTCACCGTTAATTAGGGAAGTATTGACCATTCGACCTGATGCTGGTTTAAAAGCCATCCCCCCCACGAGTCACTCTATTTTGTCAACCGATCGCTCATCTCACTCTCCCAATGAGCTCTTGCGAGATGACCGTATAGTATACTTTCTACTGATCTGACCACAACCACCGTCTGCTTTTTATAGCCAGCTACGAGGTATCCTCGTCACATTTTTTGATATAATCTGTTAAAACTTACTGACTCGATTTCATCTGTAACTGGGGGTGCCTGCAACGGCTTGTACAGTATTTTTGATTACATTTGTTTCCCTGACATGCTGTTTTATTATTGACAAAAAAGTATTTCGGTGATTTTTTGATAGAAATCACCTTTTGAGCCAAAGCTAAGGGTGAAAAACATGAAAAATTTCAAAACATGTCTTTTTGAGCAGAAAATGCGATTCTTTTACCGAGGAGAAACGTGGCCCTTTATTTCCTAGAAGCAGGGAAAAATGATACGTGGCTCTTGGAACCACCTGCAGCAGTAAAACTTGTAACTCGCATGTTACTAAAATCAGTATAATAGTAACTGAGATAATTAAAGTACTCTTAATTTCAATAGGTCTTAAAGAATCTGATATTAAAATAGTAATTATTTTTTTATTATTAGGTACTCAAGCATGTAAAACATATATACTTTTCGTGCTCCCCTCCTCGAAAGTACGAACCTTTGTAGTATCCTTACGCTCCAGAAATCGTAACTTTTTCGATTGATTGTTGCTCAATTGTCCGTAAGAAGGTGCTCAGGCTTTCCATAATGACGTTCAACTATCTCCATCGCCGTATGGCCGTGCCTGAACGCACCCGCTGTCGTTGCGTAGTTAGTAAAAAAAATTTCTTTATAATTTTTGAAAATTTTGGAGGAATATGAAAAACTTGTACTAACACTTATTTATTGGTTGTTATACTAACAAGTTATAAGTTAATAGTTATTTTATAATACATGTGACAGCTGCTCTGCTCAAATATACTTATTGTTAAGTTTTTGATCAAAAGTTTCAACATCATGAATTAAATTATCAAATAAGTTATTTTCTAATAATATGATTTATCATGAAAACCACTGAATAAATATACAGTTAACGAATATTCATATCAAAAACAAGCTCTGAACTACACGATAACATGCAATCATCAAAATCATTATATCGGGACCGTTCACAGCAGACTGAGCCTCAGCTAGTATGCAGGAGGTCAGAAGTTTAAATCTCTTCGAAAACTTTCTTTTTCTTTTTAAGAATCAATAAAAAGAAAAAAAAAAGGAAAATTCATAAAATTATAAATATGTGGTGTGGTCGATGTGGTGGCGTTATGTATTGTAGAGGAAACTGAATGTACGTTACAGGGGGTGGGACGAAGGAGGAGTAACCTGTAAAATTCACTTTTATCACACATTTTTTCAAGGTTACCAATCTAAAATTGTTGATTTACCTTTACACGTAACGCACCTATAGAAGTATAACTTTATAATTGGTAAACTTCTGCAGATTATTTTCTTAAAAATGCAACTCTATGAGATTATTGCATCAGGTCACGAGTCAAATTCAGATTTTTCTATGTAAAACATATTAAAAACCATACAATTAGTTGATCTGCAATTTTTATTAGTACTTTTTATGCTACAATAAATATAATTTGGATGTTTCAATAATATTTATCAAAACCTATGTGTGATGAATGTCCTAAAACGATATTTACTAACACATAATACTGTTTGATAGAAGATAAAGCAGTGCTACAGGACATTTTTCTAGGATATCCCCCCCGAACACATACACACACACACACATATCAATTTCATAGTCAATTTTACAATACTCTAATATTTGCTTTCCCACCTTTTCCCATGCTTCCCCACCCATCCCTTACCTTCCCCATGTTTAACGTTCATTTTTGACCTAAATAGAAACTTCCTTACGCTGCCATACCTTTCCTAACGCTGCCCCAGCGTTTTTCTCTAACAATTCTTTCACTACCCATTCTCTACCTTATACATTTCACACATACGTGAGACAACAAAATTTTTAAACCACGCTTTCAAGTTTTTTCATATTAAAATAATATTAAAAAATAACAGTATTAAATATCCTTTCTAACAAATTTATTTAAAAATAAAACAGTATATAAGTCAATGAATTTTGAAGTGATACGTGTATGTTGATAATTCAAAAGAGTTTTATTTAAATTTAAAATAACACACTATATTTTGTGTTAGTTTTATTGTCTTTGTAGAGCATCTTTCCATAAAAATCCTCTTCCACATCGTTGAAAAATATTTTTGTTGATGATTTTTTTATGCATTTAGCAGTGCCTTTTTAAGTGATTAACTCTCTTATAAAGTTTTGTGTAGGTGTCACATAAATGGATTCTTCTTAATTTGTGCTAGTTCAAGTGTTTATTTTGATTTTCCTTGTATTAGATTATTTTTCCTCAATGGTTACAAGTACAACTTTCTGTTGTATGAATTTTTATATGTTTGGTTACTTAATAGTAATCTTTAAATCTTATAATGCAATAGTTACATTTCAAATTTTGATTACCAAAAATATAATAGCATTAAATATTTAAAAGCTATAGTATGTCTTATAACAGATAGTTTTGTGTGAATAATACTTTTTTGAATTAGTTGATGTTTGATACGAAGACATGACAATGACATGAAAATTCATCACAAATATGGTTAAATTAAAAAAACTTTCTGCCAGATGATATTGTTGATTATTGATCTATTTTAAGAATTGTTTTGAACAAACATATTTTTTGGACTTGTGCATCGAAATAAAGTTACATATAATTGGCCATGGGGAAAATAAAAATTTCTTAAAATATAATTCTACGGAATGGAAATTTGGCTCTGTGATTTATGTATTGCCATACAAAAGACAAAATCAATAGAAATTTTTTTCTATGTAAAATAAATGGTAAACAAAAATTATTTTCAGTATTTAAAGGAATTCTAGGTATAACAGCTATTTTTTCTTTGTTTTCTCCCGTAATGATATGAGCCTTAATATTTTGTTGTGCGTAAACGAGTTCCGTTACATAATTCTTTTATTACGCTTAAATTTTTCATTAACATTACTTCTAAATTTATTTTTAATTTGTCTTATTAGATAGAAAGCCTTTATCAATAGCATTTAGAACTTTAACTTAAAAATTAAAATTTATATTTTCGTCAGGTTTATCTGTTCCTTTTGCTGTTGCATTATCAATTGTGTATTAGAATGTAGCAGTTTCTTCTATACTTTTAAATATTGTATTGCTTAGCAATTGAGTGTATTAGTTATATAATGTTAGAATAACTTGGCTTATAAAATAATATTTGTTAAACAAAAGTTTTCCTGTAAATGTCTTTCGGTTTTCATTTGTATGGTATTGTAAGCGAACCAATTCTATCTACTTTTTAATCTTATGAGAACGAAGAAAACGTTTCATCTAGTAATCTTTGATTTTTTTTTTAAAGTAAAAATATTAAAGTGTTTTCATAAGAAAGAGGATTTTGTTCTTCTTCTATATTACTGAATTTCAGCTATTTCTTAAAACCGCTAAAATTTTGCTAAAATCACGGCTTAATATTATTATTTTTTCTCCAAAAGGTAAATTATAATCATACAAATCTTCCAACGTTTTATCTACTATTTCTAAACCTTTTTTTGAAATTATTGACACTATATACCATATTTTAACATCTACTTCACCTAATTTTTTTTGTCTGATTCACGTTCTAAAAAGGCTGTTAAAATGATGTTTAAATTTTAATATAGTCTAAAATTCTGTGATTAGTCATACGTCTTGGTAACAAAACAGAAGCAATTTCCCACTGACCTCCACGATTTTTAGAAATTACTGGAGGCTGTCATCAACAACCACAATTTTTCAAGAATGCACAGGCTCTCCAATGTCTAAAACAATTTTTAAAAAAGCTCATCCGTAGGCCCCCCACAAACCCCGTACATAATCAGACGATATTTATCCTTATTATAATTTGGTCTTAATATTTAAAAACTTTCCAACGTTCTACACAATAGGTTAAAACTTTTATCAAAAACTTGTTACGTTTCTCCGTTATCTCAAATAAAATGATGTTGTACAATTCATATAAATTTAATATTTGGCAAATTTCCTACAACACCTTTATTTCTTAAGTCATGCTCATTTCTTTTTATTTCATTTTTAATAAGTATATTAATCATATTATGGAAAAAGAATGATTCTACTAAAGTTTATATAAATATCGTCGTCAGACTTGTTAACTTCTTTAAAAGTTACATAACATATGATATAGTATGTTTTCATTTATCCTGGTATATAATTTAGGATTTTGTTGTATAAAAATAAGGGATTTTTATTACGAGAAGTGAGAATGACATTATGTATTAAACAACTCTTATTTTAAAACAAAATTGTTGTGCATACTTGAATGATTTTATTTTTCCTTCTCCCACTTTCAACAATAAGTAAGAAAATTTTGGGTCAGTACAGCCAATATTATGACCTTATACCATTTTATACAAATATGACCAGACATACGATGTTTTAATACTTTTGGATACAATCATACTTCTATATATCTTTTTAAAAACTGGCAGAATTTGACGGAAATCTTCACCTAAAATATTAATTTGTATTCAAAATGTGTGTCTGTATTAAATAAATCACGCTAAGTTCTGTTGACATATCCAATGCTTTTTGAGGGATTATTGAAGCTATATCTCATATTATTAAATCTACTTCTTTTAATTTTTTTCAGACTTTGATTTGAAAAATGAACTATCAACATCATTAAAATCTAATGATAAACAAAGAGTTTTGTGACTAATCATTGCTTTAGAAAGTAAAATGGAGGTGACACGAGTCTGTGATATCGATAAAATTTATTGATAAGAGAAATGAATAAACATATTCAGGTTTTGTATAGAAATGATTTTCCTAAGCTACCAGGACCATTAGTTAAGATAATTGTATTTTTTTTCTCTACATATCGATTTGAAAATTTTACTAGGTCTGGTTTATTCCAGTTTGAGATTATTATTTTTCTCCAATTCAATGTTTACAGGAATGAATTCATCCTTCAAATCAAAAGTTTAATTTACGTATTAAAGAGCACAATTATGTTTATTGTTGATAAAATCTTCACTTAAATGACCTTTACATTTTTTCTCAATTTTATCACCAAGTACATTTTCCAAAATTTAAAACCAAGCGTAAAATTTTCGAAATTAATATAACATGATAGTACTAGCTTTTAAAATATATGAGCAATTTGTGAATTATAACTGATTGATTTTATAGCTTCAAAATTACATTAAAGATTAAATTTATTGACTTCTGTGTGCGTACGCACGTACACGTGTGTGTTTGTGTGTGTGTGTGTGTGTGTCTGTGTGTGTTTATTAAACGTGAATTATGCGGACAGTTATATGCATGTGGGGGTGATTATGCAGACAATTTAGGAGTTATGCAGACGTCCGCAAAATTTTACCATGTTATTAACATACGTCTTAATAGCACGTTCTGTCTGCAGAAGTCACTTTCACTAAACATATATATCTTCTTATATTATATAGTTAAATGTGTGGATCATTCCACATACCCTCCTTCCACTCCATCTGTATCCCCACCCCCCTCCAAAAGATTTTCCACTTCCCCCCACTGACCGTCCACAAATTAGGGTAAAAATCGTCTTATTTCTAGGTTATTTGAATCCAATACATATTGGGTTAAGACCCCCACTGCCACCCATAATATTTCCTCTTTTTCTCTCACCACTCCCACTTCCCCCCCACATGATTCTTCTTATGTTTCAATGCACTTCCATTGTCAACGTAGAATGGATAAAAAGGATGGATAATAAATAAGCCCGTACTAAACATATACACTAAAAATAGTTTCAGTAACAATACACGTGCACTCTCTGTAATAAAATTTATGAGTAAAAATGTTTTCTTAGAATTTGAACTATTTTTTATTATATTACCTTTAAAAAAAAAAAAAATACGAAATTTCAGCTATTTATTTTTTAATTTCAGATCGATAAGCTTACTAAATCGTAATTGTTGCCCATGTGTTTTTGGAATGACGGAAAAATAAAAAACTTACTCAAAAAAAAATAACAATAAATATTTTGAATGTAGTATATGCAATATAGCTGTTATAAAACATTATAGACGCCACATAAGAGACTATACGTACGGTAAAATTGTACGATGGCTTATATATGACTGAAAATTAAGAAAAGCAATACATTTACGGCTTACTTTACATATACATAACTCAGAGCATAATAAAATTTGTAAATACTGTGAAAGAAAATTTACAAGAAAAGATGCATAAAAAAGCGTTAAAAAAGCAGTATAGTTAATAAAAGAGTTAGAAAGAAACTTCCACAGCATATAAATAATTGTTAACAATTATAGTTGTGTTCAATACTCGATTTTCTTATTTGTTTAGAATAAATATTAAATTATTTTTAAAGGAAGATTAAATGTCAATGTGTACTATTAAATACACCGAAATACTTATGTTAATTATAAAAAAAATAAGAAAAAATAAAACTGACAAGCAAAAATGTATGTTGTAAAAATATATTGTAAGAACTATGCTAGATTTTTTTTTCTATTAGGTAACATATTGTATCTTATTTACTTTATTATAAGCCGTTCTTTATTGTTTACCGCAGATCAACTGCAGCTGATTTTTTTATAACAACCAAACGTAACGTGAAAGGTATTTATTATATCTTTGTTATTATTATTATTATTGTAATTACTTATACAACTCATGCTTTCCAATTAAAAAAAAGTTTGTATTATTCAAGACCTCTTGCCCCCTACGTCAAAGCCCATGTAAGAGATTACAACGCATGCTAGGGGATTGGCGCGTGAAGCACGCTATGGGGTGAAGGTGATTACTAGTATGTATGTGATGGATCTTTTTCAATTTTTTCAAAACACTTATCAGGTCCAAGTCTCACGGGCTTTTTAACACGTTTGCCTACTACAGGACATACCATTGTCTTTATTGGCATATTGGCACACATCTCTGAAGGGTGGCTGTAGGGCATACCAAAGTAGTTAAGGGGTAGCACGGACCAGTGTGAGATGTTATGGGATGAGATGGGCTTTAATTTCAATTTTTATTTTCATTGAGACTCATAGAATTGAGCAGCATTTTAGGTAATTTTGTGTGATTGGCTGGTGGGGTGCAGTAGCGTGGCCAGGATTATTGTATGGGGGCGTCACAGATATATCTTTCTATTTTGTATAGTGTTTTTGAAACGTCATTATAAACAACTACCCAACCACCCCAACCTCCACCCTCCCTTCGACCCCCCTCAGCATCCCTTCTCTCCCCTCTAAGAGAGGTAAAATTCTATTGGTTTTTACCTTATTTTCATAGGATTAAATTTCTGTTAAGCTCCACCCCTTATCCTTCCTCCACCCCCACCGTTTTATCTCTTCGCTTGATTTGAAAGAGCCTACCTCAGCCTTTGCCATCTTACCTCAGCCCTCCTTTTAATAAAGTAAAATTCTAGCAATTTTTACCTTGTTTCTATGGGGTTGAATTTGTGTCTAGCCCTGATCCACACCCCTTTACTCCCCTTAGCCCACCTCACTGTTATAACCAATAAGCTAAAAAGTATCCCTCACCATTTAAAATAACTACCTCCAGCCACTCTTCAGCTGCATCTGTAAACGAGGTAAAAGTATGTGAGTTACCATGTCATTTTTAAATAAACAACTTTTTCAAGCCCCCTTCTCAGCTTTTCCTACTTTTTTCAAGGAAGAAACCTCAGCCTCTTCATAATTTCTTAACATATTGTGTGAGCAACGCTCCAATATTTGTTCTAGTCCCTTTCAGACATTTTTTACCGCTTCCTTAGAAATTATTTTATCTAAATAGTTTCTTAACACATTTCCACATCACTGTTAAGAAAGTGCTGTGGCGCACTGGTTTGTTTCATCTTTAATTCTAAATAAGTATATTAATTGCACTATTTTTCATTTACATAATGATTGTTTTAACTTTTGAATAAGGTTTTAGTGGAGATAAACCTTTATTAATATTGTTTTAAAATCAAATTAGAAATTAATATTAATATTTGTATCAGATTTGTTATCACCTTTGTTGGCAGCATCATCTATGCTGTAAAATGTTTTTATTTCTTTTTTTACATGATTAAGAACTTGGTTATTTAAAAAGTCAGTGTATTTTTTATGATAAGTAAAAATAATGTTACTTATTTAAAAGAAGATATCTTTGCCAAAAACATCGGAATAATAATCAGTTGTTTTCTATTTATTTAGCACTAGCAATGAGTCAAATTTTCCTCTTTCAATATCTTCAAATGATTTAAAAAAATGTTTTCTCAATCAAAAGCTTTTTTGTTACTATTTTTTATTTTCTTTAAATTAGAAAATTAAATAAAGCTGTTATAAAGAATTACTTGTTTTTTTTTTTTTTTCAATCTTCAATAAAATCTATTCAAATGTTTTTCATCAAGTCTTACCTTCATAATATTCAGTCATTAAAACCACGCAAAAAATTTCTCAATTGGCATTGCAGTATAACGTTACATGCTTCTTCAAAAATATTTTAATTTTGGAAATCGTATTTCCCTTAACCTACGGCATTAACAGCATCTTTTTTATGTACTATAAGGTATTTCGTCAACTGTTCTTCACACTTAAAAAGACTTAGCTCCAGTAATGTAATTTAAAATTAGTAAGTACTTTTTAAAGTATTAAATTACGTGACTCATAACCAAGGACTATTAATATAGTAGTTATGTTGAATCACACAATTCTTATTTTGAAATAGAGTATCAGATTTAAGGTAAAACTTTTTGCCTTTTATCTTAAAGCCTATGGAAAAGATTATAATTCATCAATAGCATAGTCTTAGCAATGCTTCAATTTTTGAAGTAACAAAAACTCTATATTATTGTAAAACTTGATGTTAATAGTATTTTAATACATATATTTTTATGTATTAATCGGATGTTTTAGTGTTACAAATTTAGTTTTTTAAAATAAATAAGTTATTTAAGAAAAACTGTTTTTTAAACAAAGATATTTAATAAAACAAAGTAGTAAACGTAAGAATAATATTTACATTAAATAATACAGTGTAATTATATTTTTTTTTAAAAAGCATGATAAAATAAATATTTAAATTCATCGTGTCATGTAGGGAAACAACATTCGAATCATAATTTCATTGATTTCATACATTCATTTATTGTTTGAATGAATTGTGCAATAGTGTTACGTACAATTTAATACTTTTAATAATGTATAAAAACTAAAGTTTTCTATCGACCTAAGAATAGCTAGGAATACGGAAAACTGTTGTCTGTATAAAATAAAAGGTAATGATGATGAATTAAAAAAGGTTATGTCAGTTAAATAAATAATAATATTAAGTTTGAGAATAAGAAACAATGTTTATGGATATAATGATTCAATACTTTTTTGTACAATCTTGTTTTTATTACTGTTAATTTAAACTGGAAGATTCTGTACGAAATCTCCCACTAAAATAATTAATTAATTACTAAAATGGATGTTAGTATTACATAAATCACCTAATGCTATTTTAACTATTTTTAAAGATTTTTTTAGGATTTTAGAAACCTCGTCTCCCAATAATAATTGAATCTTATAGTAAATAAAATGTTCAACGACTGTTTATACGTTTTGCTGGTAATTTTAATGTTATACTAATCCATGCCGTAGACAAAATTTTTTTCTACGAAAAATGAAATAATAAATAAACATTTTTAATAAAAACGTTCTTCCTGAACCTCCTGAGGCATGGATAGAAAAAATTTTATCTTTCTAATAAAACATAATCTCAAAAATTGTAATTTGTTGTTCAATCAATTTATCACACATTCAATTGAACATTGGAGTACAAAAGAGAGCTTTTATTATAGTACTGTTTTGTTACACACTAATTTTTGTTTGTGTAAGTAAACTAAAATTCCCTTATAATTCATCTTCTTATTGTAAGATCTTGTTTATATGGTTAAGTGTACTATTTTTGTATTTATTTATTTCTAAAAGGCAAACGAAAAAAACTAAAATTTTTAACTGATGTTCGAAAATTAAAGGTTGAGGCGTAAAGCATACAGAGGGTGCAACCCCACTTGTATACACACACTTACAGACAGGGTTATTAACCCTTTGCAGGCTAGCTCTAGCTGCAAGTCTTTTTAAAATACTCCCAAGTCTATCACATGGCCTTTTTCCATGTGAAGTAGGAAAAAAGTGCCTCTCAGCTAATAATTTAAAATTTTTTTCGTGATATGAAAGGTTAATAAAATTTTTCTTATTTTTGTATTGCCCACTGGCACCGTCTAAAAAATATCTTATATTGTTAAACCCTTTAAAGTTAATTTTATAAATTGTACTAATAGTTTTTGAAAAATATGAACTGCAATTGTAACATGTCGTAAACAATCAGACATACTTACTAAAGTTTTTAGCTTTAATTCGTTTTTATTATCTTTGTAATAAATAGAAAATGAAAGAATCGTCACTTGATCATTATTACTGTAAGTACCTTGTACAGAATTTTTAATAATAAAAGAATAAGTCTTAAAAAAATCACAAATGACAATGCATTCATTTTTCAGTAATTTAATTTTTTTTTTCGTTTAAAGAATCTCTGTTTATTTACTAAAAATGAATGTGTCAATAATTTGGACAAACCGTTACTTAAGTTTTGTAAAAATTTATCAACAGATGACATTAGTGTTTGTAAAGTTGTTCTTTCGGTTGTAATCTACTGTCTGTATGTAATATTTCCAATTATTTTGTCTTGAAAAGTTTGTTTGAGTTGATTAATAATATAAGTTATGCCAGGACATTTATCACATTCTCCTAAAAAGCAATTAGTAGATTTACCNATGTGCGTGATAAGCACAGGTGGCCAGACACTCCTAGAGTGACCCAAAGCATATGAAGTTAGTGGCACTATCTAGACATTTTAATTGAAGAGTATTAAATGTGACGAATCCATTGTAAGAATATTCTTGTACTCAACATATACTATACATTTAACAGTCCAAGTTAAAAAGTCAGGAAATCAAACGGTTAATTAAACACTAACATGTTTTATAAGGTTTTAAAGAGAAGATTTGTTGGCCGATAAATTTGGTGTTAATCAAATCAAAAGCAAAAAAATAGTATCCATTAGCATAAGGTTTGTGATCAATGTTATTTCTTTCAATAAGAAAGTAAATGCGAGTAGCCGAAAATAAAATACGATAAGCATCTACGTATAAATTGTTTGTTTTAAGGCCTGCTGTAATGGTTTTAGAAAAACTTAAGCACTGTCAATGTAAGAACAAGATAAATTAATACTAAAATAATGTAAATTAAACGAATTAATAGTGAAATCACCATTATAAGCTTGATAAAAGATAAAACTGACAACTATTCGCTTAGGTAACTGACCAAAAAAAAATTATCCAAAGTTTCGCCATGAATACCGCTGTGCATCGTCACAGCTTTTACTTCGACACGTGTGAGCGAATATTTTGCTCTGCTCTTTACCATAGCGTTGGTACGAACTAACAGAACAAATGGACTTATTATAACGTGCCACACTCAATGATTTACTCCTTTGATACGAATGGAAACCAAGCTTAAAGTGTCTATGAGATGAAATTCATCGCAATACATTACTTATCCCATTCTCGTCTCAACGCCATTAATGAGTGATTTTTTCTAATTCCATACATCTCAACGAAGATGACCAATCAGATCAATCGACTCCCTTGCTTGTAGTAACGTACGCCGCTTGACAAAACCCACGTTGGTATCCAACATATCATCTATCTTCATCACCGTGTAGACGTTCCAAGAAATTGATTTGACCGACTTAAAGAAGTTAACGGCCTAAAAGCATTACGGGCATACTACACTGTTTGAAGCTGTACATAAAAGTTAGATTCTAGTGACAATTTTTAATATTATAATGTAGTTACATTCAATATTAACACACTGATACATACCATTTCAACTTGATAATCTCCAATATCGTCATTTTTTTCTTCTTTGATACTTTTGATACGCAGACGACACGAATCGCAAATATTTTGTTGCAGTGTCTCAGCAGGAATTGACAAATTTAAGGTTCGAAGCTGGCTTTCGTGTACTTTTTGCAAATTCGACACACTTTTTTTGGATGACTAATTTTTTTAAATGGATTAAAACATACATCAGTACGAACGTTTATAGATGATGATTTTTTTAACACTGTTTTAGGCATTGTTGTATGTTTTCATCTACAACTTGCCTTTAATTTTTGCTGTACTCAAACAACGAAAGGCCACTTTCAGTAAAGGAGAAAGAACAAGATGGTGCAAACTGTTGAAAGCAGTAAAATTAGAAATGTTATAAAGAAGCTATTAAGAAGCACGTGGATCACTGAATGCGTAAGCCAAAAACGGTCACTGCACAGCTGATTCACATAAAAATAGTCTACTGCTTCTCCCTTCTACTGTCTCTTCTCCTTAAAATTGAATCCCTGTCAGTGCTGCCAAAGCTACCAATAGTATTTACCAAACGCGTGGAAAATTCAAGGAACATAAGATAATATTTTCATTACTCAAAGTAATATTTAACATTAAAGTTTTATACTATTTGATTCAAAATATTTTGTCGTTATTCATTTATTTACTTTTATTTTTGTATTTTTTTTTCCTTTCTACTTGAATAAATAAATTATTTTAATCTTTGCATCTTGATAAAGCCACATATAATTGAC
>NW_019384278.1:1659778-1703720 GCF_000648655.2 Copidosoma floridanum | reverse complement strand
AAAAACGCTAATTTGCAACAATATTATTTAAACCTGAAACTTCACTAAAAAAATATAGTTTTGTGTATACTTGTACCAATGAGTTTTATAACATCTATTATTCGTTCCAATATTTTGATATTTTTCATGACATTCAAGTGTCTTAGGCTATTTTGATTAGAGAACAAAAGCTGTGCAACGTTCGAATAGCTTTGATGTAATAAAAAAGCATCTCCACAGTTCTTATGTGATACTGATTTCTCATGCTGGTAAACTCTTTCGTGAATATGTTTCCTATCAGTAAATCCTGTAATAAAGGAAGATTTGTCTGATTCCGTTGAGAAAGCTAAACATAACCAGCAAAATAGTGCATTCTTGTTTTCGTCGTACGATATCCAAATTCTTTGTGTACCATCCTTACGATGAAAGGTTTTTCTTATCACATCATCTTTAGTAACTTGATAAGGATGGTATTTAAAAAATACCGCATGGTTCTTAACTTTAGGCTTTGCAAAGAAAAGAAATGATTCGGTGGCTTTATTTTAAGCTAGCATGGGCTCGAGGGATTGCAATTTTTTCGCAACTTCTGCTACTTGTTTACTTTCATATCCGACGTGATTGTTTTACATAATTATTTTGTGGGTATTAATTTACAGTTGACTATAGTTTTGTCCAAATCTTACTGTCAATTGTATTAAAATTTTTAAGTATAAAAGTCGCTTATGACTATCTCCCGTAAAAATGCATGTAAGATTCACCAAAATTTTTTCAACATTTTATCATTGCCCAAGCACCCAGAGCTGTGGAAACGTTGAGTTAATTTATTTTATAGATTTTTAAAGCTCTGCACAAATTTTCCTTTAAAAGTGACTGTCAACTACTTAAGATAGTTAACCTTCTTTAGTGTTTAAGAGTTTAAATGAAGTTTAGATACAAAAGTTACAGTAGGGGTTAGAGACACATGGGGATCGTTAGCTACCTCTTATGTGACTATTTTACCTTATCATTTAAACCTTGCTTCTCACTAAATTAACAAATCGATAGTAAGTAAAGAGTCAACTGTTTACGACTAACTAAAACTTTCTATTATTTTGATATTAATAATATCATGCAATAATAAAAAAAAATTGATTCATGAATTATTATATGTTAGTGAATCAACTTTTCAGCTTTTTTTATATCACGTCATCATGTTTCAAGACTTTTTGAAACTTAGGCCATAGTAACATAGGGTGGATATAGTGAATTGCTTTTATTAATTTCTCATAATATGAACAAAATGAGTTAGGTTTTTACTTTGTTGACCTCCGTTGGTATGCTTCGGCTCGTTCCACTCCATGTACAGGTGAAACTCTTTTTCCCAGCCAGAATGTCAGAGCGTCACGGCTTTTAAGGTAATGGGGGAAATTTCCTCTCTGCCCCTTTGACGTTCCGCTCGCTATTTTCACCCTATGCAACCATGGTTTTATGTGTATAATGACAAACGTATCTAAAGTCTAAGTATATAAATACACAGAGGGCACTCAGGCTCCAGGCTGATCATTACAATACAAGTACACCCAGCGGACGGTGATTCTTCCTCCAAGGAGATCATACTGGCGGTAAAAATGACAGTCAATCACGAATAGGTTGTTAGAGGTAGGTGGCAGCTTATGTAACATCACTGACCGTCTTTTACGTTACATTCGGATTATTTAAAGATATGCGGTAAGTTACATTTTTTGAGTATAAATTTAATTATTGTATGATAGTTAAAAGTAATTGTTTCATACTTCAAAAACGACTCTCTCAATCCTTTGGCATTCGCCCGTACATCAGACTTTAATCGGGTGTCACATTCAATTATTTCTAGTGTAGCTATCACTGTTATGTAAAGAGAGTCTTTTGAACTTTTGGGAGATCCAAAAACTTTTGTCAAAGCAGAATCCTTAGCCCACCACCGCGTTGTTCCAATGAAATTCATACGCTTTTTATCGTTTGATGACAATAGAGATAACCAAACATCTATTCGAATGTAAGATTATCTAATAAAAGATGCTGTTTTATTCCAAAGAGTGGTTGACAAATGACATTTATGCTAGTTGTGTCAATCATAACAAGGTTTAACTTGTGGCTAAAACACCAGACATGCATCATTTTTGGAGAGTTTTTAGATAACCATGCAGTAAACCCTTTATATTGTCCTTGCATATTTTATGCTCCATCAGTGGAAGTACCGATGCAATTCTTCATATCAATACCAAGAGCGGTTATATTTTTTTCGACAATGTTTTTAAAAGATTCACCAGTAGTATTCGCACATTTAACAACATTTAATAGTCTCTCATAAACTTTTCCTTCATGTGTGTAACGTATTATAATAGAGCATTGATCTTGAATTGTAACATCTTGCGTCGTATCGATTTGCATGGAAAATATTTTTGCTGGTTTTACTTTTTCTACTATAGATTTTTGAATTAAATGTGATATAACATCAANACGAACTAATTAATGATTTTTTACGTAAAAACGATTAACACAAACAGAGGTATAATAAGGCACTAATCGCAAAGTATGGTGATAATATGGTTTCAGATTCAGGTTTACCCGAAAATTACTAGAGGATTATATGAAATATTATTCAAAAAAGAAATAAAAAAATACTAGGCCAAACAATAATTAAAATATAACTGTGAGATTATTTCATAGTAAACTACGGTTTATTTAAAACGATATGACTTTCAGACACATTCTTGGTGAAGTACTAGCTTACGTTTTGACTATAGAATTTCAGAAACGTGCTCTACTACACACACGTTTTTACATAACATTACATCTGAATAATAGAGTTATTTAAGCAGTTGAGTACTAGACTACCTTTATTTAATTTGATACCTATTTGAAATTTTCTAACTTTTATAATATGTTCTGCACGCATGTATAATACACCTTGTCGTACACGTATATTGAAAAATTTGGAAACAAAGGAAGCAGAGGAAAAGAATTAAACTTTTTGTCCTACGTTGCAGCTTGAATTGCTATCAAAAAAACGCTAAAATTATTGTATTAATAAAAGAATTACCCCTAAATACATTGATTAAACAATATAACCTAAACTACCTTTTAACATAAAACGTCTTGCAGAATTAGATATTAAACATATGCTTCATGGTACTCATACCTCACGGAGTCTATGTTTGAATAAGACTAATAACAAACATATAACAGAATTTCTTAAGCCCTTAACTGATACAACATCGTTAAAGAAAAATGATTCTCCCCAATATATGAGAACAAATAATATTTTAGACAGTTATTATTATGACACTAAAAATGAAGATACAATCCTAGTTGATATTTTAATGTTTGTACCATATAACAAGTTTTTCGAACGAACTATTAGTGTCACATAAGTGTTTAATACTTTACATACATACAAAGCCATAAATATACATATATACACACATGATATAGTGCTGATACACAATTTGTAAAAATTCAAAGAGTCAACAGTTTAAGAAATGAAACGATAGACAAAATTGAAAAGTCCAATATAAGCAGTATGGGTATTGCAAGAGTTTCAAATTTGTGGTGGAAGTCACAACGTGGTTAATGTAGCCGTACATCTCGAAAACAAGCAAAAATCAAAGAAGTGGTTTTATATTAATACATGTTTAACTTTGTGTTTTCAGTTGAACGTTGATAAAAAAAGATGTTTAAAAACATATGGTAGCAAGCTATCAAAATTTTTTTATTGATAGTACTGAAAAATCAGGACGAACTTCTTTTGTACGAAATATTAATTTATAACTTCAGTTTTCATGTCATAGAACCTTTCATTTACCTAACTGAAACAGTAAAGAGAGTGGATTTTTAGGAAATGAATCTAGAAAAGAAAGATTAATACTGGAAGTTGATTTAACAATTTGGAATAAGGCCTCTATGGTTCTAAAACAGCCTTTAAAACAGTCAACAGAATTTTGCGCGATCTATGGAATACAAAAATACATTCTGAAAATAAGTTAATTATTTGAGGTGGAGATTTTGTCAAATTCCTACTATCAAAAAAAATTTAGGTTTTGGATAAAAAGTCACACTGATTTTTTATAACGAATACACTCATTACAACGTTTACTGTTACTTTATTATAATGTTAAAGTTTTAATCTTTATGTCGTTTAAAAAAAGTCATCGAACTAGAAAAATATACTAAATATACCAAAAAAATTAATTATCAAAATAACTTACACATTATGAAGACTCTTATACATTTATTTTTATCATCATAAATTACTATAAGAGTTTTCTAATTGTCAAATTGGAAGTGATAAACGTATGGGGGTTGTGAGGGTCTACGAAAAATCGAGTGGAGCTGCCATGAGAGGCTTTTTGGGGTCTTGGAAGATGTGGGGTGAACCCTACTTAAATCACTTTAAAAAATAGTGTTGTATGTATGTATATATTTTTAAAATAATATACACTACTATCACTCTTTAGCTCTTAGCTTACCCTAAAATTTTCAATGATGCATTAATAATGTTATAGAGAAATTGTACTATTTAGTTACAGATTTACTCAAATCACAGTCGATCCTCAAGTTAAAACACCTGGAGGCAAAGCTTACGATGTATTGTTTATCGGTACAGACAATGGAAAGGTAATTAAAGCTATCAACGCAGAGTCAGCAGACTCCCGAGATAAGGTCATCCCAGTAGTAATAGAAGAAATACAAGCTTTTCCTACGTCAGTGCCTGTCCGTGGAATAAAAGTTGTTAGGGCTGCCCAAGCTGGTGATGGTCTTGAAGATGGCCGGCTCGTTGTAATTGCTGACAGCCAAGTACAGGCACTAAGGTTACATCGCTGTTATAGTGATAGGATACTTTCGTGTGGTAAGTTTGTTTAAATTATTTTCTCATTTTTTACAGTTCATATTTATCAAGGAGGGCTTAAGGTAAAAAAGACGTAAGTAATAAGGGTGATAAAAGATTATGGGTCCACGAAAGTTTGATGTCTGACTTAAAGATTAGATTGAAATTTTATCAGCATATGAACCATGGCTGTAAAATAGGAAAGATGTAGGTTTCCTTAGGTAAAATGGAAAGAGAGATTGAGAGAGTGAAAAAGATAAAAAGATAGGGGAAGAGAGAAAGAGAAAGTGAGAAAATACTATGACCAAATTTTAGCTTAACAAATTAAGAGATTTTCTCTGATTGATTACCTTCTCAGCCACACCCATATCTATGTAATAGTTCGTAATTTTAAAACAAAAAACTGTCCCAAACATTAATACCTATGAAAGAAACCAGCCAGTTATCACGTTACTTCGGACAACGACAAACTGTATTCCCTTAACAATAACTTACTACTAACAAGACTCCACAAACCAAACCAGACATGTGTTCTGACTTTTCTGATGGTAATTAACTTATGAGCTTATATATGTAGTAATTTTCTTAGTATTTTAAGTACTGTTTCAAATAAAAAATATTCAGAAAAAAAAGTAACAAAAAAGAGCTAGGATTACGTACAAGCTAAAAATTGATGTATCTTTTGCTAAATAATGTCAAAATTTGTATTTGTAATAATTTAATCTATATTATACTGTTTTATACACACTGTTTTAAACTTATATTATAATCATTCAGTTTTTTTGAAAATTTCTTATATCAATAATAATATCTTAACTAAATAATAAGATTAAATTCTTGAGTTACTTTGGTTTTGAACTATTGCTGGTTAGTCCCACTGCACAGGCGTCTGAAAAAGAGCGGATGGGCTCGGGACTCAAAATAAAGTAAATTTCTTAATTTTTGAGGGGGTTTTAAAAAGCTTCTTATTTTCTTAAGCGTTTTAGTGTCTAGACGACTGAAATTGTTCTAAAAATTTTGCGATTTGTTTTACAAAACACACATTCTTATTATTGTTATCTTTCACAGTGTATTGAGGTATTCACTTAGAAATTTTTATTTACGTAATTTATCTTTTTTTGCAAAAATTTCCAAATCTCATTTCAAAAGTTTTTATAATACTTTACGTGCCTCTTTCTCGGGCCCATGAAGTTCTCATAGCATTTTAGGGGTCACTTTTCAAGCAATCTCGCAATCAAATCAAATTTTTGCTGTCCCAACAGTTACCTACCTTTGCTAAACGATCACAAGCTTTTTTATATTATGCCTTATTAAAAAGATCTCCACTTCATGTCGATAATTTTTGGAGTTATACTTATATAGGCACGTTATGCATAAGAGTAAATTAACGATTTTAAAATTTTGACCTTGAGAAAATATATGACGGAAGTAGGTTTTGCATGTTACGTCCCCCTTGCCCCACCACCCTAACCGACCACTCCACTCCGGTCTTCTTAACACCACATTACGCCACGCTACGCCAGCATAGCAGAGCATACATTTTGTATGTTATTTGATTCCTTTTTTTTGTTTAACTTATTCTAAAAAGAAAAAAAAGTTTCCACGATACTTGAAACTGCGATCCCCCGCTCACGAAACGAGGCCCTTACCCACTTTTTTATAACATTTAAGGTTTGTAAAAAACTATTTTTAAAGGGATATCATAACTTTTCAGCAAAACACCATTTTGAAATGTTTAATTTAAATAACTTAATAGTGTTAAATGTTGCTAATATTAGAAAGTAGTGGATAAAAACGAAGTCTGTAAAACATAGCTACGGTGATCTACGATAGTCCCACTAAATTTCTACTAAAATTTGCTAATTTAATAATGTTTCAAGTATATTTAAATGCAGTTAATTTTTAGAAACAGTTTCTTGATTCACCAAATAAAATAAATTGTCTTGAAAAATACAGTTTTGGGATTTTTCTCTAAGATGCTCTTTTCTTTTTCTTTTTGTGATTAAACTACTTCATCCTATCATTCTTAGCAATTTTTCTTTAATCTTACTACATAAATTCAATTACTTCTTCCAACAAATTTTTTAGATAAAATACTTAGTAATTATAAACATCAAAAATCCTAAATTTGTCATTTATTAAACTACCTTTAATCATTTTTTTTTTTTATGTCATGATAAAATCCAAATATTCTAAATTACAGTTATTTAATACCTGGGGTTTTCTCACAGTGAAAAATTATTTATCAGAAAAATACGTACGAAAATCGTAAAAGTGGTATCTAAGTAACTCAAAGAATTGTTTTTATTAAATCGTTTACTATTTTGCTAGTACTTAAAAAATTGATTATTAATGTATGATTATTTACCATCCAAATCGCTAAATCAAATAATGCTTCGGTTTACAGCTTGTTATTTAGGGCACTCTGAGAAATTATTAGAGTTCCCAATCTAATCGAGCAAATTATGTTAATACTGTTACAGCTGTATTACACGATTTATTTTCAATTGCCAAAAAAAGTATACTAAAAAAATAATGAAATTTATTACTAGTAATTAATTTATTTCAAATTTTTATTTAGATACTGAAATTAATGTGTTCGCAGTTAAGGCACACGAAATTAAGGATTAGGATAAATAGGATATTAAAGTATTCTTGATATTAACATTTTTTTTTTGTTTATCAAACTTTTCCCACGGTAGGTGTCCTACCTTACCAACACATCATCTTGTCAGTCGTTGTTTGAATGGCTGGGTACATTTTACATGCTTACAAGTGAGCACATATACATTTGACCTTGATTTGCCACATAACTCTCATTATTTGTATTATTGATCATTTAGGGGATGATTTTACTATGAAAGAGTCATATCCACCACCTTCCTCTTCTGAGGCATCGTGGCGTCTATGTAAACTGCATATCTGCATGCCACGGTAAAATGCTATATACCAGTAGCCTATTTATATGATATCCTAGTGATTGGTTCATATTAAAAACACCACTTAGTTACCTGGGAGGAAGTGTCGGAACGGAGTCTCGAACCCGAGCTCTCCAGGCGCGAAGCAAGCGCTCTACCATCTTATCCACTGAGAACTCCCAACACTGCTTGCTATCATCTACTGTGAGTTTGTTAAATTAGGAAGTACCTGTAGCTAATATCACACTGTTGGCAGCTCTGCTTGATTTTAAGAACACGCCTATTTCAACTAAACACAGGAATAATTTGGCTTGCAGCTAACTTAACGATAGGACCATTTCTCGGACACTGAGCCTGAAAAAATCTTGTTTTAACCATTTAGAGATACCCATGTCTCGTTTTCGTTGTTCTAACGACTTTTTAACCTATATTTTTTGGTAAAGTTGTGGACTAGGATTAAAGAGGCTTAATTAAACCAAAAGACATCAGGCATACCGGCAAAAATACTTATTTTTCAGTATTTGAAAATTCGAGTATGCAAATCTGAAGTAAATAGTAGCGTGGTCGCTGAGGCTTCGTCTGCTTTTCTAAACTTACCTCGTCACGCTTCCGCGCGACTTGATCCAAATGTAAATTGTCTTATAATTATTAAGTTAGCTTAAAGCGATGATGCTATACATGTTCTCAGAGACTGGCACAGACTGTGGATATCTCAGTTTCCACTGACTTGACACCAACCTATCGCAAGTATTTCAATAATTTTCTCCTTAAATGTCAAGGACTAAATTTTGAATAACCTGGTAGAAACTTCTTGATCATTTATATCAATGAAATGCCAAAGATCGTCAATGTCAGTTAGAAGTCCATGACTTAAGCCAGGACGTCCGTAACTGCGTTTGTTTGACATTGACTGTAGCGAACTGTATTGTGGTTTGCGTAACTAAGCTTTAACAGCTTGGGACAGTGATTTTGGATAGGGTCAGTGAATAATTGCCCT
This sequence comes from Copidosoma floridanum, assembly GCF_000648655.2. The sequence continues at coordinate 1,694,980 of NW_019384278.1, read as the reverse complement.
TCGTGCACCCGAAAGTACACGAAGTAGTGGTAACAAAAAAGCACACGAACCTTTAATTATGTGAGAAAGTAACAAACCATTCATTTATAGACTATAATACAAATGCTTAAGTGCGGCTGAATATAAAAGATGTCGATCGTTGAGCCTCTTTATATATTACTAAATGTGTACAGTGAGTTGCTTTATTTCGCAGAGCAGCGCATAACCAGAGAAATGCATGTGTATCAAGAGAACCAAATACATATGTGTATATTTAATACAAAGCAATATAAGAATTAAAAAGGGAGCTTGAGAAAAGATAAACATTGCTTTTCACGTTGTCGAAAGTCTTTGATTACGTTTTGCATAGTATTGTTCGCAGAACACGTAACTAAAATGAAGACACAAAGACAATAATGTCAGGATCAGTAATAAAAATTTTGAAGTGTATAGTAAAATGAATAAATGTGACTAAAATAAAGTTGAATCCTATACGGCGTTGCCCAAAAATTAAAATGCGACTCCAATAGATTACCAATTATCTTTTTTTATCAAAACGTTTGAAGCCTTATAAATAAATAAGACTAGCTCAAGAATAGTATCTCAACATTAAGGGCATCTTTAAACGTTAAAGTTTTCACAGAAACATGGATTTAGGAAGACACCACTGACACTGAACTTTGCCTTCTACACTACAACATTTTAAGACAATAATGTACTCTTTTTAACAAGCACTTTTTCCAGAAGAAGTGTTGTCCTAATTACTACTTAGAAACACCTGAAAACATCCAGATTAACATGAGTTGGGTGTCAGTGCCTCTGAATAGCTGTTCATTGTCAGCCAGATTCGCAATAACGACTTACTTTTGGCATATCTTACGTACCTCATAAACAACGAGCTAATGGCAATACGTATATAAACATCTGGTCATAACTCAGGTGCACCGATGGCTAATTAACACGATGCTTGTGTAAAAGAATGCCATTTCTCAGCCCACGGGCGATGACGAATAAAAAAAAAAGACTATATCTATTATTTACACGTGTGGTAGATAATTTTTTTCTTTAACATTCTAACTCAAATGTGGCCAGCCTTAGTGCTTTTAATTAATCTAATATTATTTGGAGTTCAAAAACTCCTTTGGAATTTAGCAAACTGAGCTACATTGCGAAGTAGATTGAAAATGATGCCTCAATCATTAGCGAATGTCTCTCAACCTATGAACTTTAACAGTGTTATCCATTAAATATAGACAAATTTAATTGATAAAATCGACACCTTAGATTTCTTGTTAACGAATTTTAATCTTAAAAATGTTTTCTCGTCAGACTTTCTTGTAAACATTTACAAGCATCCCCCTCCTGCATTCTTTGAATCATTCTACATTAATCTATCAGGAAGCCGGAACTATTCTACTCAACTCAAATTTACACGGGCCCACTACACTGAGCCTAATAGTGAATAAAGTTCGCTGTATTGGTCACAAATGATACATGACATGATATCAATTTTAATAATAGTGCTTTTTATTTAAGTCTTTACAATGCAATTGTAAACTTAGCACCTATCATTAGACGTGCCAGACTTAAGTTTTCTAGATGGTTCAGTCAGAAATTAGAATACCTTATTTTTACTCATGTGGTCATAGAGTTTAAAAGTCATTTCGATGCATGCCAGACTTCATTGAGTTCAAACGGTTAAGAGCTCTTTGCATTTGCAGGTCTAAACTGTATTTTAACGATTTTGTAACCAATGTTGAAAATCATGTTTTTTTGAACCCTAAGTTGTTATTTTTGTATACTCAAAATCTCAGAAGGTCTCATAGATTTCCAGGGACTATACACTTCTATGATTCAACAAATTATACTTTAAGTGAGACTGCCATCTTTTCGCAGCTAATTTGAGCCAATATCACGGTTGTAACTTGGTTTTTGTTGTTCCCCCTGACTGTAACTCTAAAGAAGTACTATCAAAACTAGTAATTTCGTCTTCTGGCAATTGATCTGCTATTTATGAGTCTAAATTTAGTATGACTTATAAACCAAACTACTCACCTCCTATTTTTATTAAAAATACAATTGTTTCCTTTTTTTTTATCACCACTCCTGCTCTTTCACACATCGTTAAACACTGGCATTTTTCCTGCTACGTGGAAAATTTCATACACAACACCAATGCACAGCTCCGGTGATCGTTGAAACGTTAAAAACTAGAGGCCTATCTCTATTTTATCCTCTATAGCACAACGTATGGATGCAATTGTTGCAAAGAATTTGGCTGACTCCTTATTAATATCATTTATAGAGGAAGAGCGCGCGGTGGCTCGGTCGGCTAGGTCGTGGATTGGCACGCGGGAGACCGTAGTTCAATTCCCGGCCAGTGCGACTTTTCGGGCAAGTACCTCTGTGATTGTTCACATGTGCTTTTTCACCACGCAATGCTCCTCGAGGAGGGTTTAGGCGACCTCCTCGTAGCAAAATTGCCTAATTTCCCCCTATCCCCCTCCCAGTACTGGGAGGCCTCCCATCCGTCTTCCCTTCCTTCTCCAAAGTGCTAAGTGCCCATAGTAGTGCCCTTATTAAAGGAGCCGGACGTAGAGCACTCTAATATAAAAAAAAAAAAAAAAAATTTATAGAGGAACAACATGCCTTTGTTCCCTATAAGTCTACTTTAACTAATCTCCTTCTATTCTCTGACTTTTCTGCTTCCAATTTAAGCAACGGCAGAAAAGTTGACACAGTTTATCTTGACTTCTCATCGCTATTTGATTTGAGTAATGACAATAGATTACTCAGTTAACTTATTTAGATATTACTACATTTTATTTTGTTTTCCTACCTTATTTTTCAGTATTTGAAAATTCGAGTATGCAAAACAGGAAGTCCATTTATAATTTAAAAAGATTAAAATCAATTAAGAATTTTCTAAAGAAGCATGATAAATTATAACTCGTATTATAAGTTAAAATACGTTTGCCAAACTTTACAAACATTTTTTATAAAATTGCACGCAGTTAAAATTTATCTTACTAATATATAAAAAGCAAAGTCGGTGAAAACCGGTGTAATCGCTGACCACGAAAACTACTTAAATGATTTTGCTGAAATTTTGCATACAGATTCTTGATAACTCCAAGATGGTATCCAAATAGTTTTTTTCTTAAAAAAGTTAATAACAATAGCGATAAACAAGCTCAAGGTTTTGCTAAAATAAGCAATCTCTTAGATTTAGTCCAGTAGAATCCATTAGGTGGTGTTGAGGTAAAATTAAAGTCACCCACAATCAAAGAAAGTAAAGAGTGGATAGAACATGCCCCATCGAATTGTTGATTGTTATAGTCGTTCATCGGCAGTACACCAAGCACAAAGTTGTTAGTCACGCAGCTGAGCATCCTGGCTACCTATGACACTCTTCTTTCATGGGCAATCGAAATAAATCGGTTTTTACTCCGGATCACCAAGATAACCGAGTACCACGGAATAACAGGCGTTCGGAACGTCAACGTCTCCGGTAGAATACCAGGAAATGTTTCTAGCCAGAGCACAACCTGCTCCAGCGCTTCAGAGCTTTGTAGCCATCCAACCATCCGACCTGGTGCTGTCAGAGAATTTTCTACTTTATATCCGAGCCAGGAAAGACAGCCCTGAAGAGTACGGGCAGCCACAACGGCTTCTTTCTAAGTGGTCATCCTAACGGCATATCCACAGAAGGGGTATTCTGTAGTCCCACTTTCCCGACTAACGATGAGTGATTGGTTATCCGGGGAACGACTCGAAGACGAGATATTCTTTGGTCAGCCGCGTACCTCTTTTCATCACGGTCTCCGTACACAGAGATTTCAAGGGTAAGAGTCAAGCTACCCGCAGCCAGCTCTTCATCATCAAGAATAATAATAATGAATAGCAAGCTTTACCACTGGCCCTTTTCAGGAACCATTATAAGTATTAACGTTCCCTACTTAACCATCTACCTCATCAGTTCTTGTAAAAGCCCGTAAGTTTAAGCTACCTTGCCCATATGTACATGTTAACTACCATTTCTGGAAACGATTTGTCGACTAAAAGGCTATGTAAAGCCGGCCACTACTGAACCAAGTCAGTCATTCACTGGTCAACGTCACGAGCGGAGTTGTTTGTCGCAAGGCTGAGAAACTAGGAATCACCGATCCGCTCCAAGGTCTACGCTGGAAGAACCTAACAGCTCTGAAGAAAAAATAAGCTTGAGCCAACGGGACAGTCTCCAACGTGCAAGCATCATGAACCAATCTTTCGACCTTAGATCACTAAAACAACTGAGTCTGCAAAAAAAGAAGGTGCTTCACAAGCTTTAGATACCAACCTCTTCGATATTGTACTAGGAGACATTGGAGAGGAGCTCTACAACTAGCTCTAAAGCTTCAAACGTTGTAGTTCTCCTCCCGATCAGTGTGGTGCTACAATAACACGACGGGGGGCCGCTAATCAAATTATAAAGTATGTTTTACTTTTAAAAACACGATCCAAAAAGATCACATAAGACACCTTTAGTAATAGCATATTGTGAAATTATTCTTCCACGTTTGGATACATTTGTAAAATTGGAGTTATGTGTAAATTGCAAATATTCACCAGAAAACATACTGTATAACACACTTAAATAAACATAATTCTCATTTAAGTAGGCCTATGATCTCCTATAGAAGACTGAAGCTAGAGTAATAACTATCTTAAAAATCCAGATCACAAATTGAGTAAGCTATCTTTTTTACAACACCATTGGTAAAGACTGCCCAATAAATCAAAATCACAGCAGCTTCATTCCTTGCTGTACAGTCAAAGACTAACACAGCAATTTTTGTCACGTGCAAATGCAATGGTGAGAAGCAATTATATAAATATTTTTTGTAAATAATCAAATATCTTTAAGAATTAAATGTTACCAAAGGTTCACTCATTAATCACTAGCACCCCCCTTTCCGGTTTCGCCCTAGACTTTTAAAATGGAACACCGTACCGTGTTGACGTGTAATGGTAATCGTTTTCAGCTAACAATTTTACATTATTACTGACACATCTCAGAACAAAAATTTTCTTATTAAATGTATATTTGATCGAAATCCCTACAGCTTATTTGGTTAAATAATAAGCTGTAAGATCTGAAAAAAATATCATTGTGCTGTAAAGTACCGTGCACTTCTTATGCCATAAAATAATCGTTGCTCCTAAAAGGCCGTTGATTTGCAGTTTTTTCCATGTAATCTACAAAAAGGAATATTTTTTAGAGCTGCAATGATTTTTAAGTCAGATAAAATATATAATTAAAAAAAATCCATGATCTCACAACTTTATTATCAGAACCTAAAAGTTTTGTAGATTAATATCTACATTTTTTATTGGCAGAAAAATACAAATACATATTCTGCCTGTTCAAAAATCTGGAAGATTTAAGAAATTATTATTAGAATTATAACACTGTTATGACCAGACTTGTTTATAGTATGGTCTTATCTATTTTATTTTAGTGTCATTTGTGGGTCTCTTAAGATTCAACTCGTAAGCTTTATTTGTTTTCTTTAGTTAAGTAAAAATACTTATTCAAATAATATGGACGATTTTAATTAATGTTTTATTTTTAACTCTTTTATTAAAACAATTTGAAACAGTTATATTTTAAGATACATTTCATTCAGATCATTTTATTAGGATTTTGATTTTAATTATATTACAAACAAATAAGTCACATCTATCACTGATTGCTGTTACTGCTGCTTCAGAGTTCCCTCATTCTTCGTGCAGTAATTTTCAGTGGTTCTTCAAACTACATAAATGGATTCGTGGCCAGTAAGATGTTGCGGTTTCTGCTTATTCTGCTATCGCCAGAAAAATTTTCGGCAGGCTTCCTTCGTTGCACCTCGCTCCTGAGCGTAGTCCAATACTATTGATGCTCTCGAACTGCACCCGAGTTACCTCAGCCAACACGTTATACCTTACGTGTATAAGGTACTCGCGAGTCGCGGGAGTCAAGAGTAGACTGAAACCTTAGAGGACAGGTGAAAGACGTAAAAAGAGCGATTTTTTCTCTTGATAGTAAGTTTTTATAGCGTCAGAACGAGTAAAAGAGGCTTTTGGTTGAATTAGGTCAACCAATGAGCGATGTTCTTGCAGAGTGCATTGGCAGCAAAACAGTAGGCTTGCAAAATGATATTACATGTTATGATTTCATATATTAAGAAATAACAATACAACAGTACCAATCGCATTTTTCTGACGAGTGTGATTGAGCTCTTTTTTGGATCAGTGATGATGAAAGCTCGCATTAGCAACAAAAGAATGCCAAATACAAGTTTAAGTGTAACAGTAAGTTTACAAATTTCGCAATTAATCCTTTTGGGGATTATACAATCTATTTTGAGAATTATGAAATTATGTGTTAATTACAATTTTTAAATTGGTATACATTATTAGAAATGAATAATCAATGTGCAAGTAAACCATTCATTCGTACACACAATAGGATTTATGCATTCATTCATATTACGCACAATTTTAATACATACATGTTTTCTCACAACAAGGCTGGCCGTATTATATGCCAGCATATTATAAAACGTTTACCTTGAAGCTAATACACACACACACGTATATAAGTGACGTATAAGCTCCACTTGTCGTATGAGCTTACTGTATATACACAATATGTCTTGTATCAATTTTACGAATAAATTGTGTTTTTACTTACAATACGATTCATCTGCATCAACCCGGGATGTAACAATACAAAGCTAATCTCCTATTTAATAAATTCTTTGTCTGGAAGTTTTGATGCTGCTGCTCTAATCTTGATAAATTTTCTGCGACAGTTTCTTGACACTTAAAATTGGATACATTAGATGCATTTAAAGTTTTCCTTCCAATTTGACCACTTGTGACATTTGGCATGGTTAAAACTTTTCTGAGCCCTAAAAGCTGTTTTTTGTCTACTTTATTAAGTCTTAATATATTTGTTGGCAAGGTGGTGTGACGTTCAATGGACCTAAAAAAGACCGGTAAGCTTTTTAAATAAACTCTTTCTTGACTCTTAAATTTTCAGCAAACGGGACTGCCTCTATACTTTAGGGTCATCTTCTCTGTCCTATTATCGTAGCACCAGACTAATCGTGAGGAAAACTAAAACATCTAAAGCGTTGGAGCTTGTTGTGGAGCTTTTTTTCAACGTTAATGTCTAAATCACCGTATTTTTTTATAAAGCTCAGTCGTTTTGGTGATTTAAGGTGGGAAGATTGGTTCATGATGATTGCTCATGGGACGATGTCCCGTTTGCTAAAGTTTTGTTTTTCTTTATAGCTGTTAGGTTCGCCCATCTCAGACCTCCAAGTGGATTGGTGATTCCAGGTTGCATGCTTAGAGTTAAGAAAATAATATAGGGTCGTCGGTCGCTGGGGTCCCCAACCTTACCACGAACAACTGCACTCGTGACGCCGTGCCAGTGAATGACTGACTTGGTTTAATAGTGGCCGGCTTTGTGTAGTCTTTTGGTCGACGAATCTTAACCCGAAATGATAGTGAAAATATATTCATTGGCAAGGTAGTTTAACCTTAGATGACCCTTAAAAGAACCGATGAGATTGATGGTTAAGTAGGGAACGTAAATACTTATAATGGCTCTGAAAGGGGTCAGTGGTGAAACTTTCAGCTATTCCTTATTATTATTCTTTTATTCTTGATACTGAAGAGCTGCTTGTAGGTATCTTGACTCTTACCCTCGAAGTCTTTATGTACGGAGACTGTGATCGAGGGAGGTACGCCACTGACCAAAGAATATCTTGTCTTCAGGTCGTTCACCGGAAGACCAATCGTTTATCGGTAGTCAGAAAAGTGAGCCTGGATAATACCTTCTCTGGAGAATTGCCGTTGAGACCACCACTGAGACGAAGGCCGTTTTGGCTGATCAAACTCCTCAGGGCTGTTTTTTCTGGCTTGCTGTTGTAAAAAAATTCACTCTGGTAGTCCCAGGATGGTTGGAAGAATGACTCTTAAACCTTAAAATGCTGAAGCAGATTCTGCTCTGGCTAGACACGTCTCCTGGCATTTTGCCAGAGACGTTAGCACTTAGAGCACCTTTTTATCGGTGGCACTCGTCAATCTTGGTGGTTTAGGATGGAGTTCGAGGTAAGTTGCTTGTGCAGTAGAGAACAGTGTTGTAGGAGCTGGGATACCCAGCTGCACGACTTCCAGCTGTATGCTTAATACACTGCCGATGAGCAGCTGTGGTGTTTGATACTTTACTCAGGAACATAATAACCAAACTTACTTGACTCCATTTCAGATATCTCTAATTTTACTTCTACGCCACCTAGCAGCTCCTTTGGAACTGAAGGGAAAAGCTATCAAATTTTTACAAAACTTTGAGCTCATTTATTGCTATTGTTATTAATTGTTTAAAAATAACTATACTAATAAATAATGATAACTATAAAACCATCTAAGATGTGTCAAGAATCAGTATGCAAATTTTAACAGATCGGTTAAGTAGTTTTTACCGTTAACGATTACAATTGTTTAACGACTTTTTTTATATATAAGTAAGATAAATAAATAGCACTTATGAATCTCTAAATTTTTATTTAAATAGGACAATGAAAAATCTTTATATCTTACCATCAACATACATTTGGGGACCAAGATACATAAAACAGCACAACCAAGAAACAATGTCAATTATGGGAAAATATGAAAACTAGATTTGTTGCCAACAGTTACGTGTAATACAGAGTAATATTTTGAAAATTTATTGCTTACTTCCCTACTTTTAAATATTTAACAGACGGATTACCTCTTAAACATATTTTTATTACATAGTACTAAAATAAACAATTAATAACAGCAGACAAGATAAATAAAATTTTTTTTACAGAAAATCAAATTGATGATGCTACGCTTAAAAAATAGGTGATAGAACACATATTTCTAATACACATACTACTCGTTCTAATAAAAACAATGCTAATGATGAAAAAAAATTTCTTAAACTATGGACATCAATTACAAAACTTTAAACGTAACGGTTATTTCTTTAAAAATACCTTGAAACAACACTAAGTTGTTAGATAAGTCTGATGTATTGAATTATTATTTTTCAAGTAATTTCTGATGCTTTCATACAGTGGCAATAAATAGTATTCTTCTACATAAATCTGCAGTCTTGTAAAGTTCTTAAATCAAAATGGTTAAGTTATTTTCCGGTTTCTGGTGCGACTTTCTTCTTGTATAACATTCAAAGTGTGACATTGTCTTGTACTCATACATAAACAAAGTTAAACTAAGTATTATTATCTTTTGACTAGCGGTGTATAAGAACGTTACATTAAAATATTGTTCTTACATGTCCATTGACTCAGTACATAGCAAAATAATAATGTATTTTAAGTATGGCTTACAAGAAGTACTGGTTACAGTCAATATTACTAGTCTTATTTAGTTTATATATGAGTGCAAGACACTATAATACTTCGAGTGTTATACAAAAAGTTAGCTGCACCAAAAAACGAAAAAAAACTAGAATGTTCTTAAGTTCTGATTTCAGAACTTTTCATGGCTGACAATTTATTAAGAAAAATGTTATACGTTTCATACATATGTAAATTTTTATCTAAGTAGGCATCTACTTCAGCAATGCTTCGTACTGACTATTTGTCTGTCTTTATTTAATGACCATATGTGCCACATATTACATCTTTTATGATGATAATAATTCATAGAGTGATTTTACTACGAGGTTTACCCACCTCTGCCTATCTTAAGGCTCCGTTGATTCATACAGTTCCGATGGCATGGTACGCATTACAACTTGGAATGAATGTGCCTAACATTCATTCTTTACTTTAAGTATTGCCCAGTAAGCTTAACATCAGCTGCCTATAAAAACTATTTTATTAATTAGGGCACACAAAAAATACCATAACAGAACTCATAAAAAGAATAATGGAACGGGGTGTCGAACTCAAGCCCTTCCAGTGGTAGGCAAGCACTCTACCATTCCTCCACTGAGAGCTATCAAGCAACAGACCCAATGCTGCGTGCTGTCTGCTGTGACTTAAAATATACCTGTAGCCTATCACGCAACTGCTTTCCGTGAAGGGAGTTCCACGGCCCGGAAACAGGTGACTGAAGTTCCTCTCCTGCTCTCTCGCTGTTATACCTTTTTTCTTACCGCCGTCTCTTAACCAAAAGGAGGTTCACGCCGAGCTCCCCCGGCTCCGGGAGGAAGGGGGAAAAACAATTAGGGATTAATAGATTTAACGCGGGATCAAAGTTTAAACAAGCACTATATTCTCCTTTTTCTTTGTTACAATACACCAATCGAGGGTGCCGGCGATTCAGCGGCCGCGGCACCGACGTCGACCGCGATCGCGCGAGCACGTACACTTTTTCACCGGACTGACACCCGCGTCCTACAGTATGGGTCCACACGCATTTAGTCCCACCACCATCGCACTCTGCCTTTAGGTCACCAGTCTTTCTCTCTATGCCCTCCCCAGCTCGTTCCCAGCTTCGCACTTTCCTTTCCCTATCCCTCTCTCTCTCAGCTCTCACACACTCTCACTAGCTCTCACACCCTCTCACTCTCCTGCACGATTCTCGACCAGTTCCGGCCCGGGCACACCCAGTCCTATTTCTCACCTGCTCCCCAAAGCTCTAACACCCTACCTCGTCCCGACGTTGTTGCGGCCTCTGGAGTGGCTCCTTGACCCTCGGCCCCGGGATGGATCTCTTCTCTCTCTCTATCTCTCTCTCTCTCTCTGCTTCTTCGGCTGGCTCGACTGACCTCACCTAGCTGACTCCTCTCGATGCCGACCCTGGCCTCTGTCTTCGGCTCGCGTTTTAACTCTCGCACCTCGTTCTCTCCAACACTTTCGCACCTTCGTTCTCTCCAACACTTCCGTACCTTCGCTCTCTCCACTCCACGATCTCGAACGCGCTCTCTACTTAAAACAAGAAAAACTCGCGACAGGCTCTCGTTTCGACTGCCTCGCTGCAAGGCTCAAGCAAGACTGGCTCCCCTTCCAAGCTCTCGGGACGGCCCTCTCCCTGACTTCCGCTGCACTCTGCTGACTTTTCTCTCCTTCTTCCGCTGCAGCCGCCGTCGTTTCCACCAATCCGGCTTGGCGTCTTCGTCGTCACGTCCGGCTCGCACGGGCCCCCAAAACAACAATTAATCAGACAAAGACAGCTAAGCATGCTTGAATTTGAGCAGAGCAAGGAGGCGTCGCAGGGTCGCAGGGAAAACTAGCAGCACCAGTTTTACCTCGTCACAGCCAATATAATACTGTTGGCAGCACTACTTTATTTTAAAAATATGCCTATCTCAATAATACACAGGAAAAATTTGGATCACAGCTAATTGAACGATAACAATATTTCGTAAATTCTGAGCCAGGAGAAAACTAAAAAAACGAATCATGGAACATCACCTAACATCTATTTTGATTAACCAAAATCATGCATATTAACGTTGTGAAATCTGTAAGTTACGTGGCAAGTATTTTTGATCGTGTATTTACACGTAACGTAAATTATTGTAAAAGGACTATCAGAAGGGTAATGGACTTAGACCAGGTTTGGAAGGCTACCACTTTTATTTTAAGTACTCAGAAAATTTTGTATGAACTTACCTAACAACGAAGTATCCTACATTTTTGTAGGGGGCTGTGGTGAGGGGCTTCTACAAGGTTCGGAAGACTACAGATTTTTTTAGAATACTTGAGAAGTTTCGAGGGTGAACTGCCAAGGGGCTAAACATTAATGTTTAATCAGTAAAGTATTTTTATTTAATAGACTGCTACATACTTAAGGAAGTCACGTTTAAATTGAAAATTGTTTTTTTAAACTACATATGTTGTATCATAAATAATATCACTTTTAATTTGTAGTTATTTGAGTCTCTTAGATTTGCACCACGATTATGCTTTATATAATTTTTTGTAGGCAAATAAATATTTTTTTGTATAAACTAACATTGCCGAATTTACGTTCTTGTCTTACTAATATTTAAAGCAAAGTCGCTGAAACCGTTGTAATCACTCACCACGAAAACTACTGAACCGATTTTGCTGAAATTTTGCACATTGATTCTTGATGATTCCGAGACTGTTTTTGCATAGTTTTTTTCTTAAAAAAATAAATAACGATAGCAATGAATAAACTCAAAATTTTGCTAAAATATGCTAGCTTTGCGCTTTAGATCATCAGGATCCGCTTGGTGGCATTGAGGTAAAATTAAAAAAAAGCCACCCGCAATCAAAGATAATGAAGAGTGGTTATAAGATGCCCCGTCGAGTGGAAGATTATCGTAAGAACAGAAAAGTTCGTCGTGCAGCTGGGCATTCCAGCTATTGATGACACTCTTCTTTTATGGGCAAGAAAAATAAATCGGGTTGTACCCCAGATCGCCAAAATAACCGTGTTCCACGGAATAACAGGCGTTCAAAACTTCAACGTCCCTGGTGGAATTACCAGGAGACGTGTCTAGCCAGAGCAAAATTAATATGATTGATCTTTGTCGATCATTTTATTTAGAAGTCAACTCGTTATACTTTTTGAACCTCTACCTGTGCAATGTATGCAATGGCTAACCTTCTGTGACTGTTATTTATTTCATTTATAAGTAAATTCATGCTGATGTTTTTTTATTTGTTTATGAAAACACAAGAAAAAAAAACTATAGCAGAAACTATCGATGATCTCGCACTGTCAAAGCCATAGTGTCTGTCAGGGCATTCACGATAATATATGCACTAATATCATACATTTTACTAAAGCATAATGGTCATGCGATGTCATTTGCCTATTCAATACATTAATGTGAAAAAAATACCTTTAAAGAAATGAAACAGTTTACTTTTATAACAGTGTCAAATGACGTGTACTATTTCGATGCATTTTACATCAATAAAATTAAAATAACTTGTTAACAAAACTTTGTTTTGCTTATGTTATTCAAATGTATCTTATGATTTCCTATGTTGCATAAACTATAAAAGCTATACGTCCGTTAGCCGTATAGGTGTGCAATATAACGTTTGCTGCTGCTACTGCTGCTCCTGCTCCTCGTCACATAATACATAACTATATAAACCTGCGCATTTCGTTCTGCGTACATAAGACAGAACTTATGTGAGATTTTTTGTAGCTTGAAATTAGGTCAGATGCAATGAACTGTCGACGCAGCTGTAAGGAAAATACTATTTAGCATTTGAATCTAAAAAATTGTGAAAATGTTACTAAAGCCCGTTTGCTGCGCTCGTAGTAAAGTTAGTTTTTAAAAAAGATAATAACAAAAAAATTAAGGTTATGTATAGACTTTCGTGATGTTAACAAAATTCATTCCACAATCATAACCTTTTCCTTGTTCTAAACGTATGATAATAAAAACAAAAGGCTGTAAATATTTTACTTAATAAGACATGAATTCGGCGTTTAGGACAATACCACTTTATATTAAAGATAAAAAGAAGGGCGTTATCAATGGATTTGTTTATCGTTGGATTTAAAATTAATATCTGTGATTTTTTAACAAATTTTAAGCAGAATTGTTAGAAAATATAAAGCAAATAAGTTTACTGTAAACTATATCAATAATGTACTTACGTTTTTTGAAGTCATTTAAAGACGATATTAATCACTTATAACAATCATAAGCTGCCATACTATTCAAAGGATTAAGATTGAAATTATCGGAATATAACTTAGCCCAAGACTAAGTAACATATTAAAGTCATATAACCAAACACAATTTTGTCATATCCTTAAAAGATAATTCAATTTTACTAAAACATTTTCCCATACCAAAAACACAAAAAAAACAATTTATGAAAAATATTAACTTATGTAATAAATAATGTAGAGAATCTAATACTCGATCACTCTACACAATTTTAAGTCTGTTTTGACCAAAGAAATGAAATAAGTATGAAAATTCAACACTATGATTGCTGTACAGCATAAACAAACTACTTTAGTATATAACAATACATACTTAAAAAGAGTTTTTCTATAATTTAATCACTTTAAAAATTTTAAGAACGTACCTTTTTTATCCCAATAGTCGATCAACTAAAACTAGATGGAACCAACACTTGAATAGTCTAGATCCCAATGCTCGATTAGAAAAATGCAATATAATTAATTGATTCATAGTCATCTTAGAATTTATATGAAATTTAAATATTTATAAATCTGAGTTATTTAATAAACAAAAGGAGATTTTTTATTCGCTTTAGTTGTATAATATTCGTAACATTACTAATAAAAACGGGACTGGCCGAGTATTGTTACCTGATCGACTATCGAGTCCAGTGCGTTTAATCTCTAATTTTTTAATAATTTTAAACCCCGTATTTAACTGATTAAGAAAGAATTAAAAATGTAAAAATGCATTCAAGAAAATCAAAAGGTTATGGTGTTTAAAATTCATACTATCGTATACTTAGTATTGGTGCCGTTCAAAATTTTTAAAGAACCAGAAAAAAAATGGGAAAAAAAGCCAGTGTCATATTTTTTTTTTTTAATTTAACAAAAGCTAAAAAAGAAAAAAAGCTTTTTACTCCAAACGCCTGGTAGTTAACGAAATAATTAAGTACTGGCATCATTTGTTAACTGACAAATTATTCACATGTTTTTAGAACACAAACCGTTACAAACACTTAATATAAGGACCAGGATTAATGTAGAATTAGGTTTTTTATCGTATGATTTATTAGAACTAAATAAATATAAAGAAAGTTACATTAGGACAAAAAATGTTACTGAACTTAAACAAATCAAAACCTACCGATATTATAATAAAAGTTTAAAAATTATTAAAAAAGAAAATTATAAAAAGAAAACTAGCAGCACCAGTTTTACCTCGTCACAGCCAATATAATACTGTTGGCAGCACTACTTTATTTTAAAAATATGCCTATCTCAATAATACACAGGAAAAATTTGNAAAATATAACTAAAATATATATAGAAAATCCATTTTTATTGTACAGCAAAAATCAATTATGTAATTTAAAAAGAATATGTAACAGTCTTAAAATTTGCATTAAAAACAAATCAAGAAAAAAAAAGTTTTGAAACTGGATGAACACTACAGTTGGGACCAGCCAATTACCCTTTTGCAATTGTATGGATTGACATAATCAAAGGTTCTGGAGAGATACGTTTAAAAAAAAAAACTTACGCCTGTTCGTAGATTATTTCACAAGGTACGCATGTATGTGCAATCGATTTAATAAAGCTATTGAAGCAAATAATCTAAAATAAGAAAATTGGAGTGATTTTGTCAGATCAGTATCCTGGTATGAATTAAAAAAATTCTAAATGATTGTTAAGTCAAGAAAATACATTATTATTATTTACAGTAGTTAATGCAGATTTTTCAAACAGCTTTAAACTAAGATTAAATCAAACGTTTATAAATAAACTTCGAGATGGAATAAACGGAAAAAAAAAATTAGAAAAGCATGAACTAGCATACCACATAAACGCATAAAATTTTACCATAAAATTGAAAGCACAATAACAACACACTATCGAAAATACCTGCTAGAAATGAAAAATATCATTATTTAATCAAAATATCTAAGGAAAAAAAGTCAGATTTACAGAGATATAAATAAATAGCTTTCAAAACCTAAAATCATTTTAAAATCTCATTATAATGATGAAAGAAATTTTGATAAGGTTAAAAAAAATGATTTAAATATAAATAGTCATGTATGTAAGAAAAATAATAATAAGTTGTATAGAAAACTGTAAAAAGAAATTTACTTATTTATTTCCGTATTAGTTAGGAGACGGGCCGAAGACTTTATTATAAAATTACAAAAATAGATGGCAGTTAACCCGCGCAATACATGTATCTGTGACAGGACTTAATGAATGGACACACCGTTATGTGTTGATACCTAAGAAAGAACGTTTTTAGTTAAAGATTTTACATCCTTTCTTGACATTTTTTAGAAGGAAAAAAATTCTAATTAAAAAAACCAGCGTGTGGGACTCAGAGTCTCCCAGTAAGAACAAAGTTCTCGCATATATATGTAGAAATCACATGTATACTGCAAAATATAAGGTTCGTAAATACACGTGAGCTCAATGTCTTCTTTATCACGGGTTACGGTGATATATGTCTTTCCTATACATTTGTTCACTTAAGAGTTAATATTGTGAGAGAAGGCTGCCGGGATCAGTGTAGTTAACGCGTTCTAATGTAGGCACGAGGAGATGGGAGCCTGGAGTAGTGGGAGCACACACACTTGGTCGTTGACTCGGGTAATTAGTACAATACCTGCAGGTGTGGGTGCTTCCTCTCCCTCTCCAGCCTCGAGCGCCGAGTATCTTTGCTGGCAAGCTCGCGTGTTCGGCTGAGCTCCTTCTACTGGCACGCGGACCTTTCAAGTATCAAGTCGCTCCTGCGTAGCCGAGCTTGATATTTAAAGTCGCTGCAGCATTTCAATGGCTAAACTCGCAACCATTGTGACAGGATCAGGGCAGCCTTCTCATCGTCGCTAACTAGTCGCCTAAGGTATAGCGCACGTCTTCTCTGAGTAGAGGTGATTTGTTAACGAATTAAAAGATTAACAGGATCAGCCTGGTTCTTGGAGGCCAGCTCATTCGACTAGCTTCATCGTCGTCTCGAGCTGAGCCTTTTTAAAGTCTTTCTTGCTTACGATTAAGTCCAAGGTCTTCTCGAGCGACTTGCTACATCGTCGTCTCGAGCTTCGTCCTTTATACCACGTACTGAGATTCGTGTTTCCTCGTAGCGAACTCTTGGTCAAATTACATTTTGTACATCATTTTGTTAAATACAAATTTTCATTACTTAATAGTCGATTTTGGTTGTTAATCTCTTGCCAATCCCATATAAAGAAAGAAAGGAGATTTCTCGGAACTGGAGCATTATTAACCAGGGAGAAAAATTTAAATGTGCATTTAAATTTTCGAGCATTAAAAAACATTTCTACTCATTTCGTGACCTTCGTATCTTCAGGTCACGAAAGCAGAAAAGGTTTAAAAACAAAAAATAAACAACATTTGTCATGTATGAAAGACTCGGGAACCCATCAACCAGAAAGTATTAATTTTTATTTTTTCAACCGAATTCTAATCTTAATGGTTTATTAAATGTAATGATCATTAAGTATAAAAAAATATCTTATTTGGTTAGTAAAAATGAGAAACAAAAAGTAGAATACGCAAGAAGTAATTTGTTAAAACATTTATAAGAAAGTTTGTACATCGTTTACCGAAATCAGTCTCCTTGCTCATTCTTCTACCAGCGAGTGCGCAGACGTATATGTTCATTGCGTAATAATGTTGACGCAGCAAAGTGAGGCTGTCATCGCATATATACACATTCAGTCTCCTTAAACACTTTTTTTTAGGTTACTTGGTATGCGCATACATGCTTGCTCTCTCTACTTATTTTTTTAATTTTAATTTTGCCATCAATAATTTCCTACTGATTATGTGATTGTGGCACCTGAGATGAGGTGGGTGTGAGAGTCGTGTGTATGCATGTTGACCAAATAAATCTCTTATTTGTTTAAATAACATCGATTTGCAAAATTTTTTTTGCATTCGATTCGTTATCAAATTTTCTTCGATATGGTTTTTTTTTTTTTTTTCGCCAGTGAAGATGGTAGTGCACGCTTTTTTTTCCACTTTCTGGCTAATGGTTCCCAGCGCTAGCTAGCACCTGAAAAAGCGCGCTATTTTTTTAAACTTTGTGGCTGATGGGTCCACGTTCCCAACCGTCCTAATACGCAGGAAATACACGGAAAGCATGTATCCCATCGTCACCTGTGATAAAGAACTTCGTTCTAAAAATTTGTTTGGAGTCCTTGCAATTTTAGTCAAATAAACTATAACAAAGTTTTTTCCAGACGTTGTTCAAGAGAGTTAAGTGATATTAGGTGTAAGGAGACCAAATTACTGAGGCATATGTTAGGTAAAGTAAAACTAGTGTCTTGAACAGGTGAATTATTGATTCAGATTTAGAGATGTCGCGTGTAGTTTTTTATATAGATTTAAAAATCTTAGGTCATGTAGAATTAGTACTGATCATGTGGTTGTTAAGAGACCAATTTAAGTCAAGGATGACACTTAGATCTGGAATTGATTCGATCCTTTCGATAAAAGAGCTGTCAATTAAGTAGTTAAATCTTGGAGAATGTCTTGTCTTATGGACAGATAATATTTTTTACTTTTTGTCATGTACTGTGAAGCCACTTTATTCGCACCATTAAGACAGCATTAGTTAAATCTTAAATGCATAGATACAAAATAAAATCTGGATTATAGAACACTGTGTGAAACACTGTCGAAAGCCTTGGCTACTTTCAAAAAAACTATATTAATTTGGTTGATTCTAACAATTAAAACATAAAATGGCTAGAAAATAAAACATATTATTGCTGATAAATGTTAAAGGTAAAAATAGCAGCAAGTCTTTGATAAATGAGAAAGTGTAAGAGTTTAGGTACGGATCTTGGAAAAACTATAAGTCTGTAACTGTTGGCTAGTTATGGGTCACCTGATTCGTACATATAGGAAAGATATTAGATAGTTTCCGTATGTGAGGAAAAACACTTGTAGAGAGAGGTTGAGAAAAAAAAGATAGTGAACGGGAGAGAGAGGATGAGCAATGAAGGTTGCATTAGTCAATGTGCAATAATGCTTGCAAATTATCAAATGGATGTAATTGGACGTATGTCTATGCATGGTGTGAGCGTTCACAAAATTCAATGCAATATCTGGTTCTAGGATAGATTTGGATGTAGCTACCAAGTTCTTTTACTGTATTCGAGAGAGCTGGTAACACTCATCCCCAAGCTTGTTAGATACAATAAAATCTTCTGGTGGGTAAGATAATTTCCATTATTTGTGTGCAATTATCTTTTTGTGAATTGATTGTAATAAATTATGGGAAAACTAAGCAGGCGCACGAAATGGATAAAATGGATTAGATAGACGTGTGGATACAAACTCTTTAATAAGTTAATATAAAATTTTATAAAAGTTGCAAGCACAGTCGTCTTTATTATTTCCATAAAATAAGAGATTCTAATTGATTCTAGAGAAAAAGATATTTATTTAGTAACAACTCTTAATATATCTGTAGTGTGAGCATGTACGTGTTGAAGGAGCAGTGTTAACATTATAGATCTAATAAGAACCAGGCGCCTAATGCATGTCCGATGGCAGCATGTTTTCCGTTACTTGGTTAACATTTACCAGCTATTTTGGCACAAACAAGAAGTCCAGTGGGTACTCATGGTCATGAGTGGGCAAAAAGAGCTGTTGAAGATCCAGCATACTGCAAGTGTTGAGTAGATGAGTAGTGACATATTAACAATCAGGTGGAGTATAGACTGCTGGGCGTAGTTGCATAGGATAACTAGATTATAAGATGTAAACCAGGTTGAAGTCACCACACATCACAAAGTTGTAGGTAGGATAGTGATTATATGTTACCTCAAGATGATCACATAAATCTATGTATGCAAAAGAGTCTGAAGCAGATGCAATGTATAAAACTACTAATATTACTTGAAGCCCAGCTGAACGCAAACAGATAGTGACGTATTCAATATTCAGATTAGAGTTGAACTGGTTTACAGATATGCGTTTATCCACCGTCGTAAAAATACTACCTCCACGCCTTAGAGATGCCTCGAAGATCAACCTATCCTGTCTGTAGATACTGTAGTTAGCAAAGGAAAGCTTTGAATTTAAAGTATAAAGTTTAAGCCAGATTTCTATGACAATAATAACATCTGGTAAAGTTGTGAGTATAAGTAATATGGAGTCCAAGATTGACACTTTATTGTATAGTGACTGCACGTTCTGATAAAATACTAATGTTCTGTCCTGACGATATGAATTAAGCACTTGTGTTTTGGAGTCACGTTATTTTATTTATAGTACTTAGGGCTATGCTTGTGACAATATTCTTGATTTTATCCACATTTTTGTTGTCAACCCGAGGGCCGAGGTCTTCTGGGACAATATGAAGAAGAATATTCAAGGATCTAACAACTCTATCTTGAATCTTAGTAGCCAAATCATCATCTCGTACCCTATTCGTCGGGGCTTTGTATTGAGAGGTTAATAATAGGGATTATTCTAGAAATTCCAATCTACTGTTAATTTTATGTATAAATATAGTTAATGCTTCAAATTTCTTCATACTTCAAATCTTTTTAGGTGACTGGGTAATTCTAAGTAGTAAGTGGCATAATTACTTAACTAGCAGACGATATAGCTAAATCAATACCTTGCTAATGTTTCTTTGTTAGTTGGGTAACAGGAGATGACACTCCGGTACTCTTAGGTATTAATTCAGAAGATAAAGGCAAAGCTTTGTGGCACTTAAGTTACCCGGAATGTTAGTGGCACAGCATGCAGAGTAGGAGCTGTTACAGGGCTGTGAATAGGTGATACAGTGGATACCATATCCAATGGATATTTTAGGATATCTACAAAGGTCCGGATTCATGTGTTTAACATCAATTGTTTGTTTTAGGTTAGAAGTATGGACAATTTATAAAACTCACTAGTGACAGAAAACCAACAGGTAGTTACATCCACGAGAAATACAACTAACCAGGCAATAACCGCAAACAAAACCATAAATACAGGAAAATAATTTCAACAACTACTTACAAAGATGAAATATCATATAAGTACGCCGAATAAGAGAACACGTGCTCACACGCACTAAATTGTATCCATACAATAAAGAAATGTGTACAAGAAATAAAAATCAATTAATTTAAAATTATAGGTATGGCATCAAATCTTATTTTCAAAATAGACATAAATTGCAGAAAAAAAGAATTAAATTTGTTTCGTCAAAGAAAATTAATTCCATATGTCAATCAAAAGTATTAGTGTACACACCTATGAAACAAGATGACGGGCTAACATTAACTAATAAGGTAAAAGAAGAAACAAAAGCCTCATGTATGTGCTAGGTAATTTTATCTTTTTGTTATCTGTTTCAAAGTATTAATATCTTTCAATAACTAAAGTGGAATATTAAACAATACCTTTTTGTGTTATTTCTAGTTAAATACGTAAGCATAAAGTGTAAATCTATTGAAACTATGTAAATATGTAAACAAATCTAAGAAATAAGCTACTTATTTTACAGTATAACTTAGTACAGTTATTGTTTTCTTAGCAAGATAAAACTAATGATTAGTGTATCTCACTAACATACAAAGAAAAGTTCCAAAAATCATTGTAATCACTGACTAAAAAAATTACTTAACCAATTTTGCTAAAATTTTTCATGCTGACTGTTAACACTTCCTAGATAGTTTTCGTATAGTTTTTATCTTAAAGGGAAAATAGTCGAACACCGGCAGTACAAGTACATCTAGAACATAGTTAGTAGTCGTATAGTTGGATATCCAAGAAATCAATGTCATTCTTCTCCAACAGACGAGCGACCTACGTAAAATTCCATCTTGAACCACTAATATTACTAAATGCCGTGAAAGAATAGGTGTTCTGAATACCAACGTCTCCTACATAATACTAGGAGATTTTCAGCCAGAGCACAATCCACTTTCACGCTCAGGGTTTTGTAGTCGTTATGCCAACTGATCTGGTGCTACAAAAAAATTTTTTGTTACAACAAAAATCCAAGGAAAACAACCATAAAAAGTACAGGTAGTCACATTAGCTGGAAATTTTATCAGCCTGCACCGTAGGGGTTCGTCTCAACGGCACAGCTAAGGTGACGGTATTCTCCAAGCCCACTTCCTGACTACCGGTAAACAGTTGATTATCCTGGAAATGACCCAAAAAAGAGGTATTCTTTGGCCAGTGGCGTATCTCCCAATATCACGTATGCAGAGACTTCAAGAGCAATAGATAAGCTACCCACAGCTGGTTCTCGATCGTTGAGAATTATAATTAGGAATCACTGGAAGCATCACCACTGGCTGTATTCAGGGCCACCGTAAGTCTTTACGTTCTCAAAATTTCCACCAATCTCATCAGTCCTTTTAAGGTTATCTAGTGTTAAACTACCTTGCTAACAAATACATTTTTACAATTATTTTCGACCATGATTTGTCCACTAAAAGACTATAAAAAGCTGGCCACTATTGAATCAAGTCGGTCATTCATTGACAGATGTCACAAGCGGAGTTGTTTGTTGCAAGGCTGGGGACATGGTCTACCAACAACTCTGCATTTCCCTTTGGACTTTAAATATTTAACCAGGGACTATCAATCCTATGTGAGGTCTGGGTTTGGTTAACCTAGCAGTAAAGCTATAATGGATAAATAAACTTGAGCTAACAGAACTTGAGTCTCTAAAAGGCAATTTGATAGTAGGTAGTTAAATGTTCATGGACTTGAATTACCTCAGAAGTATTGAAAAAAAATTGACTATGTAGTGTTATCAATGTTCTCAAACTAATTTATGTTACAGATAAAAGACAGAACGAAAAATAATTTTTTTGGTAATGTTATTTTATACATTTCTTACTATATTGCATAGTCATTAAGGTGAGATCTACCAAATTTTTTTTTTGCAGCTTTATAAATACCCCTACACTATCGCCCAAAGTCCCCTTCCCACAAAAGAAGAGAGAGTTTGCTTGTTTTTTCTTTTATATTGATAGATTCTATTTTTTTAAGGTCCCTTCTCTGCAGATTGCTCAAAACCCCCAAGGACCGCCACAGTCAATCCACTTTTACTTGATACTAACATCTATTACACTACACTATCTAGAAGGCAGTTAGATCAACTATATAGTTACAAATAATCATACACTTCTTCTTAAATCGAACTTACAGATCTTATAACATGTAATAATAACGTTAAAAATAAATTTATGTATTTATTTATCAAGTTCTTAGTGCGTTGATTAATTAAGAACGATTATTTATGCAATCACATTTTAAATTTCTACGTACATTTCTTATACTACTTGTTGTAACTATAGTATAAGAACAACTTTAGTAACGAATATTAACACAGGACCACAAATAAAAGTCAGGATATGTTCATCAAACTTATCTTACTTTACATATTCTAGATCGCTGAAACCTAATCCAGTGTCTGAATTACCACAGCACGTCAAGATTTTGTGAAATCTAACCTCTAAATCTCAAAAAATCAAATAATATGAGTTTTTCGACAAAATTCTGTAAATTCCTACAACCCGTGGCCAAAGATTCTTAGCAGACAAGTCCTAATATACAAATCAACAGATAAACTGATGTCTGCACAATTAAAGCTTGTACAACCCAATATCAAACTTCCAAAAATCCAGTAACTTGAGCTTTTTCACGAAATTTTAGATACTTTTACCCGTAGTCGTACTATAACCGAATATCACAAACACAGTAACTTTTATTATAAGTTAACAACTATAAGGTCACTTTTTGATACACCAAAGCTTAAATAACCTAACCTCAATCCCCCCAAAAATGTAATAACATGAGTTTATCAAAAAAATTGCGTAAATTCATGACACCTATGGCCCTACAACAAAAGATTTTGAGTAAAATAGCCTTCACATAAAAGCCAACAATATGCAGATTGCTTTCTCTAAACCGTTAAAGCTTAGACAACCACAAACCTCAAACCTCTAAGACCCAGTAACTTAAGCTCTTATTTAAAGCTCTTATTTAAAATTCTATAAGCTTATGCACCCATTTATCCTATAACTAAAAATCTTGAAGAAAGTAGCTTTAAACATCAGCTAACAATTATAGGGTCACTTTCTGATACACCAGAGCTCAAATAACCTAATTTTAAGCCCCTAAATATTAGGTAACCAACGTTTTTCTAGACAATTCCGTGAATCTATGTAACCCATGGCATCTATAACCAGGGATGGTGAATAGACGCTCTGGTGAGAACAGATAACTTTAAGCTTACTACTCTTCTGTGTAATATAAGTAAATCTAAAACAACTAGTAACAATCTTACTAATATTCCAACTAATAATTCATCAGGGTCATTGCTCATTCCTGCTAGCTTTTGATACAGCCTTTAGCATGTTGGAAAAGTCCATTTATTCTTCACGTGAAACATAGGTTAATTTTAGACAGAGCTGTTGGGCGCATAAGTTTACAGAATTTTGTAAAAAAAGTTCACGGGTTCGGGTATTTAAGATTTGAAGTTAGGTTCTTTAAGCTTTGACAGCTCAAACAGCAATCCTAAGATTGTTGGCTAATATTTAAAGCTACTTTGCTGAAGATCTTGAGTTATAGGACCAATGGATGCATAAGTTTATAGAATTTCGTGAAAAGTTTCAATAACTGTACTTTGGAGAGTTTGAGGTTAGATTGTGCAAGCTTTGATGGTTCAGAAAGTAAGTTCTGTGTCGTTGGCTTATGTGTTAAAGCTAGTCTGTTAACTATCTTTGGTGATAATTGCCATGGATTACTTAGGTTCATAGAAGTACGTAGAAGAACTTGTGTTATTTAATTTTTCGGGGTTTGAGGTAAGGTTATTTGAGCTTTGGTGTACCAAAACGGGATCCTATGATTGTAAGCTTATGTTTAAGGCTACTTTGTTAATAATTTTAAGTTATAAGACCAATGGGTTCATAAGTTTATAGAATTGTGTAAAAAAGCTTTAATAACTGGACTTTTAGGGGTTTGAGGTTATGTTGTGCAAGCTTTGATGATTTGAAAGGCAATTTGTGTTGTTAGCTTTTGTATTAAGGCTAGTTTGCTAAAAACCTTTGGTATGGGGGCCATGAATTGCAGAAATTCACGGAATTTGTTGAAAAACTTGAGTTATTACATTTTTTGGAGGATTAAGGTTAGCTTATTTAAGCTTTGGTGTATTAGAAGGTAGCTCTATGGTTGTTACCTTATGTTTAAGGCTACTATTTATGTAATCTTCGATTATAGTACCAATAAGGGCAAAAGTTTCCGAAATTTTGTGAAAAGCTTAAGTGACTGAATTTTCAGAGGTTTGAGGTTAGGTTGTACGAGCTTTGATAATTTGGAAAGCGATTAATGTGTTGCTGGCATATACATTAAAGCTAGTCTGCTAAGAATCTTTGATTGAAGTAGCCATAGTTTATATAAGTTCACAGAAACACGTGAAAACACTTACGTTACTTGATGTTTTGAGGTTTTAAGGTTAGATTTCACAAAATCTCAATGTGCTGAGGTAATTTTGACTCCAGATTTATTTTCAATGTCCAGAAGAACATAGGATAATCTAGGTTGCAAAAAATTATCCTAACCCTTTTTTGTAGTCCTGTGTAATCAACAAAAAAAAATTCTTATGAACTTTTTATTAAAAACGTCTTTTCAGGTATAACTTTCTATTTTATAATTATTGTTATTTCTAATTTATGTAAGTACACCATATTCAGTGGAGTATCGTCATAATGCTATACTTAATTTTCCGTTAGCAAACAACGGTCTTGAAAATTTAATTTTACTCCATCAAAACTTCTTGTGATTGATAAATTGTCATGGCAAATATTAAATTAAACTGAAACTGCTTTCTGTAGAGTATAAAAGGTGAAAATATTCAAGTTTCTGTATGACAAAATATTTTTGAAATAACAACTTTTCTTGTTTTTCTTGATTTATTATTTGTGCTTCAATATTATACCTAAGTAATAATGTTGTTTGTAAAAGCGTTGCATGGCGCAAACCGTTGTCTATATTTAAAATCTAATTAGCTGTAGTTAAAGTTAATTTAAAAAATAAAAAGACTTTTTATTCTTTTACGGTTGAAGAAGTATACATAAAAAATTTGTAAAGAAGAATTTATGGTGGGGATCCATGGTGGTGAAAACAAAAGAACTTACCAAAGACATATTTTATTTTTCTTATAACAAGAATGATCCGTACTTGGAAATACATAAACAATTTTGTAGAAAAAAATTCCAAACTCCTTGACGATCCGAGAAATCTTTAAAAAAACGGTTTTCCTGAATGCACCAAAAAAATGAAGCCTTTCATAACAATAGTTAAAGAATAAAAAACTTAAAGAATAAATTCCAATGCGGTACTTAACAGTTGTACCGTTTTATATGCATTTATGAATTAAATAAGATTATCATTTAAGTGTTGAGTGATGTGCCTTAATAAAGAGTATTAAATACATTTTTTATTATATTCATAAAGAAGATATTAGAGCATTTTATATGTTTGAAAGAAAATAAGTCAGGATATACATAATAGATTTATGTAATTTATTAATAATAAATATTGAAGTTACATTTAAGCCACACAGAAAGTCAAACAATTTTCAAAAAGTGGTAAAAGTCATTAAGTTGCTTATCTAGTAGTTTAACTTGAAACAGAAAAAAAATTTTTGGAAGTAACTTAATCAAAAAAATACATCTATAAGTAGAAAATTCTAAGAAGCAGCGTTGACTCAGTGTTAAACGTGCTCGTAACTGATACAGCGCTGTTTTATTGGGGATCGTGGGTTCGTGGGTTCGATTCAAGGTAAGTGCCGATTTTTTCAAAAACTGTTATCACTGGAAAAAATTCCTATACAACCCCGGCTGTTTAGGGGTGGGTTTTTTCGTGGAATTTTCTTTGAGAATAATCTCAGGCTTTTTTTCTTCCTCACAGATTTTTTGGGTATAGATATAGGTAAGGATTAGTAAATCCGATGCCGGATGCCAAGCAGGAATCACCGGCCTCACTGGCAAGGAGTGGTCTCTGAAAAATGGGTCTTCTCCGGGGATGCCAATTAGCCTTGGTCTAATGCTTTGGCAGAGAGATCTGGCTTTACCAGCAAGGAGTGTATGTCCTGAAATATGGAGTCTTCTCTGGGAAAAGGTTACCCAGTGGCGAGTGGATTCAATGTACCGTTGGTGCAGAGAGTGTCAGCTTAACTGGCA
Organism: Copidosoma floridanum; assembly: GCF_000648655.2. The sequence continues at coordinate 1,668,119 of NW_019384278.1, read as the reverse complement.
CGGTGTATTGGAGCTATTCTCGGTGTGCCCATCGTATAACTAAGGATTGATATCAATAAAGGGAATAGTAAATGGATGTGACAAGACACTCCCACACATAGGTGGTGAGTGGGTGTCCCCAGTGACTGGGCCAATAGACTGTCGTGGTTATCTGGTAAAAAAAGTAGGGAATTCCCTTAACAGCTTTGTTTAAATAAAAAAAAGTCAACAAGTTTTAAACAAATACTAAGTGTGTAAAAATTTCTGAAATTAACATTTTCAACCTCGAAATATAAAGATAAAAAATATGTTGATAAGTGATATACGAAGAAATATTATTATAAATACAATAAATGTTTAAAAAAGGTAATTTTTTAGAAATAATAAAAAAATTGTTTTCAGATTGTAAACAAGACAACACACTAATTCAGTCAAACGAAATGTTTAAGTCAAAAAACAGTAAATGTGAGAATTTTAAGCTACCTTGAGCCTTGAGAAATAGAAAAAAAAACAGATGACACAAATTATATTACGTATAGAAAAAAAATTTCGTATGAATTGTACTTTCTATTAAAATGGAAAACAAACTCCTTATCAAATATGTGGGAATAAACAAAACTTTGTTTTTTATTTATAATCCTTGTAGTACAAGCGATACGTTTTTGTCTGAAACATTGATTTGTTAATTTATTTTAACAACAAAAAAAGTTTTGTATTTCAAAGTATTACTCCCTAAAAAAACGTTAAGTTCTAAAACTTCTTAACTACTAATACAACTAGAAAGTCTTAAAAGTACAGTTTTGGAAGTACAATCTGAATAGAAAGAATTAAAGGTGTTCATTTCATTTTTTGGTATGAAGCATGAATAGTCCAATAAAAATTTAAGAAATAGCCTATTAAACTCTAGTAATATGTTTGATGTAAGACTTAAACACTTAATATTTTGATGCTATACGCAAAACCAGGCCACGGTGGTATTTTAAGCTATGCATTAAATGAAAAAAAAACAGGTGTGGGACTTGGGACCCCCGACAAATGTGAAACATTAAAGAATATGTCTTTAAACTAGGTAGTATTTAATTGTCTACGATGAAAATAGTAGTTTTCGTCAGATTATTGCCATCGTCTCCAGGGCTATTTTACAGCCTAAGGGACCTGCGAAACAGGGACACCCTTTACGTCTTTTAGCGATGAGGGCGGATTTAAGTATGGGCTCGGCGCTTACGATTTGATTTTCATGCCGTTTGTGTAGAGTTCCCGATTCGCTTGCTACGTTATACGTCGAAAGCGACAACTTTTCATTGATCACTCCAGGGATTCTCTTTTTCTTATCTGTACTGTAATTAGAAATGATTACTCGTTGTCTCGGCACAAAGACAACATCACGCGAACCATAATACGCAGTACATTGTGCTTCTTGGTTTTTTTCTACGCGATCTTTCGTATCATTAGGCATAAGCAAATCCAAACGCGTTCGCAATTCTCGTTTGTATAACAACCAAGCCGGGCTCTTACCAATACTGCAATGAGTACAGCTTTGATAATCGAAAAGGAACAGTTCTATTGCATTTTCCAGACTCTGTCCCCCTTTACAATTTTCTCAACCTTACTTTTGAAAATACCCACAAAGTTCTCTGCAGCACCACTAGTAGCTGGGTGTTATGGTTGCGAAAATGTGTGCTTAACGCCCAGTCGATTCAATGTTTAGCCATCACACGTGAAAACGCGCTAACATTTTTTTTACCATGCCCATGTGTGACGCATGTAAAGATTTTAAGATGAATGGCCTAAAACTACTCGGAATTACTTAACAACAGTTCCAAAATAAACATCTGTTATCGATATTAAAATCGTTTTTGTTACTAAGAAATTTTTTCTTTTCTTTGGTATGTTTATTTGATCATCCAACTTTTGTATGAAACATAATTTTTTTCAAAACCTTATCTCGCGCTGTCTCCACTTGTGCATCCTTCTAATTGACGTTAGTACCTTGCTCAAAAAAATACACAGATGAAAAATCATTTAGAAAATTACAATATCGTCGTCAATCGGCAATTGAGAAAGAGCGTCGCAGCTGCCATTGTCTTCTGATTTTATATATTTAATTTTGTAATTAAATTCCAGCTGGAAATAAGCCCATCTTTGTAGGTGACTCGCTGCTGTTAGGTATACCGTTTTTCGGTCTGAATAAATATTGCAAAGGCTTATGATCAGTATGTAAAATAATTTCTCTCCCGTAAACAAAATCGTTTAATTTCCTGAATCCAAAAACAATAGCACTCCCCTCTTTATCGATTACAGATCTGTTGAGTTCTTTGGCAGAAATTTTCTTAGATGTGTAAGTGATCGGTCTTTTCGTGCCATCTTCGTAAATGTGCGAAAGCACTGCGGATAATCCATGCGCAGACGCGTCGTACGCCAGTACGATCGGTTTGTTTACGTCGTAATGTGCTAGCACTCTAGGAGAAATTAGTTTTTGCTTAGCCCAATCAAATGCTTTTTCGCATTTTTAATTCTATTCGAAAGCTTTGTTACTAGCACAGTCGTAAAGCGGTTTCAGTTTATCGGCTCGATCTTGGAGAAAACGCGCATAAAAATTTATGAACCCCAAAAGTGATGCTAATTCTTTAAAATTTGTCGGCGTTGGAGCTTCAACCATTACTTTTACTTTAGATTTCGCTTGATGTCATCCATTACTATCAATAACAAAACCCAATACTTCGATACGTTTTTTCATAAATTGATTTTTTTAAGATTTAACCGCAAGTTACATTCTTGCAGTCACTTGCACACACACTTTAAACGTTCAAAATGCTCCTTTTCATTATGATCCGTTACTTAAATATTTTCAAGGTACGTAATCACTCCAGGAATACCAACTTAACATTCTTTGTCTACAGGAAACTGCATCTACGCGTGTGATAAATCAAGTTGTGTGAATGACTCACCACCTTGTAACGTTGCAAAAATGTCGTTAATTTGGTGCAAAGGGTACTTATCATCAATTAAAGATGGACTTACCGTCAACTGGAAATCTCCGCATATGCGCACCTTCCCGTTGCTTTTCATGATAGGTACAATTGGCGTAGCCCATTTGCTCGCTTCAATTCGTTTCGTGTGTCCTAGATCGATCAAACGATTTATTTCTTTTTCAGTTAGCAGCTTAATCGCGTGCGCTACATGTCTTGCTTTAAGTGCAATCGGTTTAGTGTTCGGTTTCAAATGCAATTTTATTTCCTTCTTATTGTACAATCCCGGTGACGAATCAAATAACCGAGGAAATTCAATGGAAATGTAATCTTTAACGTTATCCATATTAATTTTATACACTCGACCAGAACTTTATAATTTTGAGACAAAACGATCCAACGGCCAGCATTTAAAAACATTTAACCCTTGTCGCCCAATTAGCGGCGGTGCCGTTCCTGGTATTACGAAACAGCTCAAAGTTCAGCTTGCATTTAAAAATTATACTTTCAAGTTCTTTAATTCACTCAAGATTTTAAATACTCTATGATGAAATGATAATAGTATCATAACCGCGTAATACATTACTCGTCATTTCCATTTTCGCGTTTTTGAAATACATACTTTTAAATTTCTCGGAAATCACCGTATAATATGTACCTGCATCAACTTCCATACAAATCAAAATATCATTTACCAATACATCGACGAACATCGGATAACCACTTTATCCGTGCCAAGTATGTTGTTTATATTGTCCTCACGCATAATGAAGAAGTGATTCATGTAGTAGTTGTCTTCGTCCGACGTTGCTGCTTCTGCGTTGATTTTCTTCTCAATGCAATGTTTACATTCTTCTTCGGAATCTCTGCTACTCAGTGGTTCTTTGACGAACTTGATTCTTGGCCTTGAGTTTTTATTCGGGCACGCTGCCTTAATCCCCTTTTCTGGGGAGGGTCCCTTCTTTTGACACCTTGTACACACACTGTCCTTAAATTTACACTCTTTTCTCACATGACCATGCTGCGCACATGCGTAACACGTAAAATCTTGTTTATTTTTCGGACGGTAGCCTTCTTTGTTGTCCGAACGAATTTTGAATATACTACTATAGGTGCTCCTTCCTTCAGGAGTTTCCGATGACTTCACCGCATTTTTCACGTACTTTCTCCCACTTGTGACTCGGCGAGTGCTTATTCAAACGTTAGATTTCCGATCTTGAAAAGCGACACACGAGTTTCCTCGTTCTGAATCCCGCACATAAATTAATCCGACAGGCTGTCGAGAGGTTCTCGTAATTACAGTACAGCGACAGCTTCTTCAATTTTGCAGCGAAATCAGCCACCGACTCGTGACTTTCTTGTTTCGCTTGATGAAATTTACAGCGTTTCATCTCCTCCAATGGTTTCGAAGCCAGGTGATTATTCATTAATTTAATCAAATCTACATACTTTTTAGTAGCTGATTTAGCTGTTGCACACAAATTTCCAACTAACGCATTAGCTTCTTCGTCCAGCTTTGTTAACAAAATTGTACCTTTTTCATCGTCTTTCACTTTTTTAACTGCGAACAACACCTCGAGTCTCTCGTCAAAGATTTCCCAATTGTCTTTATTCAGCAAAAATTCCAATTTCGCACCTGCTGCTTGAGCCATATTTTTACACGCCAGTTCCGACTCACTAACACTTTCAAAACTGTTCACTTCGTAGGTAACTGTTTAATCCGCTTCTTTTTCTTCCACCAATTGTTTTTTTGGCGTTTTCTTCACGCAACAAACTAACTGACTGTATTCTAAGATCGTCCAATTTTACATTTTCTTCGAGTTGGATCTCTCTTTTTACCAGTTCGCTAATCACTTGATTTTTACTCAAATCGTAAATCCAACTTGCTTTCACTGGTTCACTTTTATCGCCTCCGGAACTCATATGCCCGTTTTAAGGTGGCTCCAGCGCCTAGTGCCGTATCAAAATGGGGAGACTAAAAATTAATCGTTATTTTCTTTAAAATATGGTATAAAATTATCGTAGAGACTGTTGTAAGCCATATTCTACATTTTATCTGTTACTTTAGTGAGTTAATATAAAAAAACAAAAAAGTTTTATGGTGCCTTAATTGATGAACTGTTACGGTACGCTCCTAAGTTCAAGAGTAGTTATACCTATATATATGTACTCTGCAGAATGCAGACAGCTGAGAGCTGACTTGCACTCGCAACTGTATACTTAGTCTCCGATTATTTAAAGATTTTGTTCGATAACAAGACACTTTTCTCATGTCATCGAAAACTGCGTTATAATATATACAAGATAGTATATTTTTTACACCTTACGGGTTATTTATATAAGTGCAGCAGTAGGTTGTATATCGCGTAAGCTTACATTTCCTATCTAACCCGTCTTAAAACTACAATTTTGTAAGCTTGATTTCTTACAATTTTCATCGTCAACCTTAATTTTTTTTTATACGAATAGAAAGATGGGAATTCAAAGAATATAATTCAATTTTATTAACCTCGGTTGGGTTATTTATAATTTTAACGTTAAGGCCACTGGAGCTACCTTAACAATGCGACGAACTCTAAGCCACACATACATGTATGAGGAGCTATAGAGTTCTTAGTAAGAAAAACTGCCAGCACAACTCTCCGGGCACCGGACTTCAATACCAGCACTAATACATACACGGACTGCTTTTGCCGTAAACACTTAGTCGTCTAGACTGCTACGCTCTAGATGACTTGCGAAAGCCTCCAGCTTCTCGCACTCTTGGCACTGTGGAAATCACCACACTCTGGATCAAGCAACGGCACTCCTTGCCGCCCACGCACTAACTGCCGCTATTTTCTCTTAGCTTTCGACTATACACGCGCGAAACTTTCCTCGTTCACGTGATCACTTGCACTTACTGGGTTCTTTTTTTGTCCTCGTTGCCAGTGTAATGTATTAATAGTAGTTTAATACATCGGGAAAGGTGAGTACACCGTGAATAGATGAGTCAAGTGTAAGTACGTTTAATGATGTAAAAGGAAGTACGTACAACGCCAGAGCATACGACTGCTTGGCTCTGCAGTTCCTGAGTGAGAGAGCGAGTCTCTGCCTTACGCGCTAATACATGGTTAGGTTTGGATGTTTATGCCGGTACTCGGGCACACTCGGTTTACAATACATGTACATATATCACAGTAAGAAAGGTATTTATTTTTTTGACTCTTAATAATCTTTATTTTATATTTTTTTATGAAAGAGACAGTTTATATATAAGTATGTATTTTTATCAGTGAATGTTATGGATTAGGAAAAAGTAAACTCTGTTTGTATTTTTTTTCTTCATCAACATATAAATAACAAGAACGACAAAGAACAAGAACACACGGCAAAAAATATCTATACTACCTACCTACACATAGGTCATACATTAGTTCCACAATATGTTCATGTGTACTACTTTCTCTGTCTCTCTGTCTATTTTTGGATACCTGTTAACTGTGCGTAGTTGCGCACGTGCCCGAATTTGTTGGGTTGGCTCTTTATCTTATTTACTTAACTATATAAAAATATTATTTTATTACACTTTTCTTAGATTGTAGTAAACGTATTAAACCTAAACTTTTAATTACAAAGAATACTTTGTTATAATATAATGTGTGTTATCGGATCGTATCGAGAAACAAGTAGATACTTTTGGTATATCTTCGTAATTTAATATTTTTTTTGTATTACTTTCAAATTGTACAACATAAGAATGGAAGTGATCATCAAATGATATTTCATTGTGCATGTTACGTTCAAAATAAATATCATCATCAGTTTTTATAATTTTCTCGACCTCTCCAAATATTTTTTCACTACTAATCATATTTATCATGATAAATGTGCCAATTTTAATTGAATACCGTCAATGTCAATTCTATTGTACTATTGAATCGAAAATGATGCAATATAACTACTAATATGATGAAAAGATAGCACTTGACAATCACTTTTTATAAAACTCCTACACTTAACGTTAGCTTCGATCTCAAGATTATGAAAAGTGTTACACATTTGTAATACTTGTTTTTTAGCTATGGTCAACATCAAATTTTTACTACCACTTGTTGATTAAGCACAACGTTTTAGTTGGTAATGAAACGCTTCGAATCGCATGCTCCAATAATTTACAAATGGTCCATTATTTAGTATTAATTCCGGATAGTTAGTTAAAATATAATATTTAAAAGTCAAAAAGCCGTACAATTTCAAATATAGATCATAGTGTTTTTTATGAGATCTTTTAAAAATTTCGCATCGTACCGGGTAAGTCGTGGGAACATAATGATACCCATAATTTTTTTTAAATATTCATAGAGCTTCCAATGCTCATTATTTCTGTCAATCAAATTGCTTATTAAAATACCAAAGAAATTTAAAAATGTTAGAGCTTTGGCAGCAGACATTTTTAAACCCGATTTTTTCTGCAATCTTTCAAGAGAAACAACAGGTGGCTTGTTTATTGTGTCATCATCAATACAAGACAGATTTTCAATTTCATGATTAATGGACTCTAAAGAGAAAATTTTTTTTTTCAAATACGTATGTATATAATAAAGATTGCAGGACATACTCACACTTGCCTTCAAGGCAATCATGCATCGCATCGACACTTATATTATTTACAATATAGAAATTATTAACATCAAGAAAAGTGCATCTTTCCTGAATTCCGCTTTGCTGTGGATCAGGTCGTATTACGTCCATCTTACAATTTTCTCTGGTTCTTAACAAAGAATTATTTTCAGTAGTTAAGCAACGAATTTAATTCAAATCAGCTTTACAAATTCAGCCACAGTATGATGCTCTAAAGGACTCAATAAAGCCAAAGATACTATTGATGCCGAGATTATCCCCAAGAATAAGCATAAGTTGAAATTTAACGTTCATCTCTTTACTATCAATGGTAATCACAATGCCCTTACTTTGAAGTACATTTAACTCATTAATCAAGTCTTGGGAGACGTTTTCATTCGAACACTTTTTCTTATCCTCGCACCGCACGAGAATTGAAAAAATTATACTTTTTAGGCGAGATGCTTAAGATAAAGGTAAAGCAGCTACATAAGCATAGCCTGCTCCAAATTTATTTTTGCTATTGTGGCTACCAAGACTGTTTCCTACTTCTAATTCATCATAAAAATGAGATAATGGTAGCACTATTTGATCCTGAAATTTATCAGCACATTTTGACTATAATTTAGCCTGCGTTATGTTAGAGATAATGTTTTTTTTCTGTATTCAATTCGTTCATATAATTTAAAATTTTTTTGAATAAATCAGGGATTTCTAAAAACAATTTTAAAGATTTAAGTGAAGAAACTTTCATTTCATGCATTGGTTGAGGCACAGAATTACTTAACAAC